>VZTM01033758.1:59798-167500 GCA_013400555.1 Jacana jacana | reverse complement strand
GAGGGAAAGCAGGACTGCAGTTAACTGAAAAAAGAACGCATTTGGTTGTTTGAAGGTCCATATGTAAAAGCAGAAAGTTTCAGTGGATATCCACAAATAATGAGAGACATAATTTGTCTGAGAAACCATCCTTTCAGTTGGCAGCCGCAAGCGTAGTACCATGGTCTGTCTTTCCTGAAGTCATCCCTGGGCCTAGGTATTCTTGTTTCTTACTGACACAAAAATATTTTCAATTGTAGCTTCTTTGTCATGTAAGAGCCTCAAACATCTATTAGAAAAATTCATAAACAAAAAAAATTTAAATTTCTCTCATACTCTCTTTTCATGACTTCATATTTAATTTCCAGAAAGTGCACCAGAATGGAGTGCTACACTCCCAAGTGCTACTGGCAATGTTATCACTATATTTATTGTGATAACAGTGCTTAATAATTATAGTATCAAAGAGTCTCAATTAGAATCCCTTTATTATAAAGACCTTATGAATGAAACCAGTTTTTATTATTGAAGAATAATACTGTAAGCAGCAGTTATTTTGAAGGGCAACATACAGGCCAAAGGTAAAAAAAAGGCCAGTGAGATTACTAAAAGGTTCTAACCTGTAACTGAAATTAATTTACATTTTAACACTTGTTTGTTATCTGAAACAGCAGTGGTCAGCTTTAAATCGAAAGCTGCTTAATGCTTTTTAATTGCCTATTAAATTGTGCAGAGTTTTTACTAACGTGACTCTAAATGTTTCATGAAATCATATTCTGACCATCTGAAATACTTTGTTTAATAAGGTTCCACTGATTGTCTCTTTTATATGCTGCAAACAAAGTGCTCTGCTGTTAAGCTGGACAGAATTAGGCACAAGCTCTACAGGATTCCAGAATTAGTTCCACTGCACGACATATGTTTTCAGAAATGGAAAAGCACAGCATGTAGCAACATGCATGTGATTTCTAGGAAACTCACCAAAGACTGGAGAAAGTTCAGATTGCAGTCATTATACACCCAGTTCTTCTAGTTTCTGATGGAGAGAAAGCTTTTCTGAAAGAATTTTAATGTACAGCCTGCCAGTTTTAGTACATCTAAATAATTTATAAAACTCTAGGAGGTAATCTCTGACCAGGCTCAGCCATTACAGTGATCATAATATTATTTAGAGGGTCAGGTTTCCATATTGTAAAGGGAGACCTGATTTGTCAGGCTGTGTCACAGAATTTAGGACTTCAAGCCCATTTTGCCAATGAACTTCAAGTGTGTTGTAATTTATTACTTGCCTGATGCTGCTAATGTAGGTTTTCTCTATTTTGAGTCAAGGTTGAAATTTCACTAACGAGCAAGGCTTTTGCCCATCTGCCCTTGTGCTTATGTGTATTAACTTCCTTATCCTTGCAAGTGTTCAAGAAGTTTTATTGGGAAAAGGCAAATGTCAAAAGTGTAAAGTTACTTTAATAAAACTGACCGAGATCAAGTTTCCTTGCTGGCTGCCTGCCATTGAAAATCCCTTTGTTGGCTTTTTAAAATTTCCTGTGTCAAATGGAACCCTTTTCATTTCTTTCTATCAGACCAAACATGTTTATTAAAATGTGAAAAATTTGACTAAAAATTTCATAGCATAGAAACCTTGGGGGTACCTTCCCTTAGAACCTGCCTGATTTTGAGCTTACCACTATTTTAAGGACAGTTCTCAGTCTGCATAGAAGAAAGCAAAGCACGAATGATCAAGAAAAAAAAAGACTAATTATATTACCAAATTTTAGATTGATTGTATCCTTCCGTTTTCCAGGGGTGCTGATAAAAGTTTCATCAAAAACAGAGCATGAGCTGCTGTGAGAGAAGGAAAAGGGAAAAAAAAACAAACCACAAAAAAAAAAACCAAAAAAGGGGAATATGGTAAATGTGAACACAGTGAAATGATTAAAGTAAATGAAAGCATTACTGTGCAGCTGGAATGAACGATTGATATACTGTGCACTGGACTGATAGCTGTAGGAAACACTCATTGTCCCCATGGCTGCTTTGATTGGCAATATTGAAGTTAGTATAAGGAGCTAGCAAGTTCAAATGCAGTGTTGAAGTAAATGTTCCAGTATTTGACTGGAAAAAATAGTAGCTATGGTTTTGGACATCCACTGTTCAAATTGCACCGAGTTATACTGACATGTAAAGTACCTGCCATAAAAGAATATTTTTTTAGCGAAACAGTGAGAAATGTTGAAATTCTTGGCATGCCATAATATTTTGTGTGTGAAAACAATTGTGATCCAGAGAACAAATACAATTTTGGTGTTATACATATATTGGAAATGTAATTAAATAATAACAAAATGGTGAAGCACAAGTTAAACTTCACAAACAAATTACCTTCTTTAATGTAAGAAGGCAGCGTGTTTAATTTCACTTAATAATATAGTGCATAGAAGGGACAGGCTGTAGAAATCCCAAGAGGTTTGAAATTCAGTCTCCTTTGTCCATATCCTGCATTTTTCTCTTCTGATGTGTTTTGCAAAGTCGCATTTCAAAACTCCCAGATACAACTTTTTCTGGCATCTGGGGCGTCTTGATAATGGTCAGCATTGTCATGTGTTCAGCTTCGTTTTGGACTAGTTGGACCTATTCATTGTGTCTGTGTGTGCTCAGGAAGAACATATTAGTAGTGAAAATGATGCCTGGTCTCACCGCCATCATTATCTCAGATAAAACCTGAGGCCCCAGAGAGATAAGGTACTTTACAAACAGGACCTCAAGGAGCAGGAGACAGAGACAAGCCTAACACCAGCAAGCATGGACTCATTCCAAACATACTTTCTTTTTATCCTCTAATCACACTTATTTGATTCTTTGTTCCCCTCTCTTCCAAAGAAACAAAACATCCGTGTGGTCCTTTCCAAATGAGGAACAAATAAGATTCAATAGAAGATTTTGCCAAAACCAATAAACAGAAGTGGCAGTAGCTGTGTTAAAATCCTGGTGTTTTTAAAAAACACAAAAGGAGAATTAACATGGACTAGCCTTGGGCCAGATCTGCTAATTTTCTAAAGTATGGTGTCATTACAAATTTAAGAAGGATCTCAGGATTTGATACAAACCATCTGAGCTCAGAGCTGTAGAATTACAAAGGCATTCCAGTGTCTCTGATGAAGGGAATTAACGGGGAGGCCAAGACATAGGTGGGAAGGCCAAGAGGTATGAGAGGCCGAGACAAAGGTGGATGCCAGTAAGGTGTGGGAGGCACAAGAGGTGTAGGAAACCAAATAGGTGTGGGAGACCCTGTCAGAGGTAGAGGTTAAAAAGGTATGGGAGGCTCTGGCAGAGGAGGAAGGACAAAAAGGTGTGGGAAGCCCAGATAGAAGTGGAGGCCAAAAAGGTATGAGGGGCCAAAAAATCGTGGGAAGCCCAGGCAGTGGTGGAAGCACAGAAAGAGGCCATATAGACGTGGGAGTTAAAGATGAAGGAGAAGGCCAAATAGATGTAGAAGACCCAGGCAACGATGGAGACTGAAAAGATGTTGGAGGCTGAGACAAAAGTAAGGGCCAAAAAGATGTTGGAGCCCCCCAAAAATGTATGAGGCTTGACAGAGGATGAGGCCACAAATGGGTCGGAGGCCCAGAGAGAGGTTGATTTCCAAAAGGTGTGAGAGGTCAAGACAGAGGCTGAAAGCTATGGGAGGTCCCAAAAATTAATCAATACATTTAGTCGTATTTTTTAACCTTTTCAACTGCTTCTTGTATGCTTTGAAGCCAGGGTAGGGTTAGGCTGGACATTAGGAAAAAGTTTTTCGCAGAGAGAGTGGTCAGTCAGTGGAATCAGTTGCCCAGAGAGGTGGTGGAGTCACCCTCCCTGACTGTGTTTCAGAGTAGATTAGATGTGGTGTTGAGGGATCTGGTGTAGGGGAAAACTTGTAGAGTAGGGCTGAGGGTTGGACTTGATGATCCCAAGGGCCTCTTCCAACCTAAACAATTCTATGATTCTATGATTCTATGAAATGAAGTTACCTCAAAAACATAATGTTGGTTCCAACACTACTCTGAGCTCTGGAAATACATCAAAAATCAGAAGTTGTCTGTACATTGAGTCTCCCCCATATTGGACTATAACATAGAAGAGAGAAGGTATGCAAAATCTGGAATTGGGTAAAAATACAGATTCTTTTTGCTAAAATTTAATTTAAAGATAAGCAGCTTGTATTACCTTCTTTAACAATCAACTCGTTTCTTTGGATCATTGTTCAAGGTACTGTCCTCTGTGTTTTGTGGAAGTGAAACAAAGAAAGCCTTACCTTTAACTACCATGAATGAGAGACTGAAAATATGTCTAAGAATGCCACTATGTTCTTTGTCTTACATATATAAAACCTACAAGTAGTATATAGAGAGAGTTCAGAAATATATTCCTAGGTAGGATATTGCTGCCACGTTTACAACAGTTTAATTCACTGGATTAATTTTTTAAAAACACCTATATTCATTCATTAAAGAAAAAATCATAGAAGTAGGTTAGGTGGAGGATAATTTTTCACTGTTACATTCAGGAAAGGGGGAGAAAACTATGTGCAAATAATACTGCGTGTTTAATTTTAGCTAAGTGTGGGCAATGTCATTTAAAACTAAGAATAAAATACACTGTGTGCGTACAGACCTTCACCTTCAAGAATCTGAGAGCACTGTAAATACACCAAAAACTCTTCACCCCATGCAGTCAGTCACAGCCCTGCTCAAAGGTACAATGAAGCTGTTGTTCAGTTGCGTGTAGAAATGCTACATACCAGCGGAGGGTAGGAAGTTAAGAATAATACAGTATATTCAAATATAACTTTTAGGAGTATTTAGGTAGGCTGAATGTAGCTACCTGGAATTTGGCCACAAAACTCAGCTTAACAGCCCAGCTCTTGTGAAAAGTGGAACAAGATCTTTAATTTTTCCGTTCCGTTTCCATTAATCACCACAATTGGTCATGAGGTTTTCCACCCCAGCCAACACTCAGACTTTCCAATAGCACGCTTCCTTTTAGCAATACGTTACCAGGGCACTAGATCAATGTTGCTTCAGAGGTAAGAGTGCCTCCTACTGAATTGCCAACCCAATTTCCCTCCACTTCACGACTCCCTGGCCAGCCACCCTGGCCATTTAGATGATGTTCTATAGGTCTCAGACAGGATGATAACACAAGCTGAAAGCCTGTGTCTTTTTAGAGGTCTTTAATCCATCTTCAGGAAGATTTCACTCCTCTGCCAGGCTAGGTTGAATATAAAACAGAAATTGCCCTAATCTGTAGTAATTTGCTATATAAAACATGAAGGAAAGTTGGATAATAAAGAAGATATAAAAGAGAGCTGAAACTATCAAAGGTAATTTTTTTTAACAGAATGACCCTAGCTTTTTGAGAGTCTTTACTGGGTTTCTGACCCCAATTAGTGTCTGTATGTAAAGAAAAAAAAGCAGAGCAAACTGACAAGATCCTCTAATTACATAGCCAAAAATATCACAGTATACAGAGACAGGAAGGAAAAAAGCTGATGGTATGTGGCATGATAGGGAAGGACACTTGTGTAGCCGAAGAAGGACCACAGAATTATCGTATTTTGCAGTGAAATTCTGCTGTGTAAATATCTTCCTTGCCAGATGCTGCATTTCATTAAGATAGCTTAAACAAAAATTGCTCCCCCTCTACAGCCCCTTAAAGGATAATATACACATTTCTGGTCAGAGATACTAATGTTCTATAATGTTCGGAATAAGTGCCGATGCCTGATTTAAGGGGAGTTCCTAATGGGACAGTTCTGTACTATAGGCTAATTGGACTAGGTGATCTTTCGAGGTCCCTTCCAATCCCTGATATTCTGTGATTCTGTGATCTTGCATTTGTTCCAGCTGTAGGACATTATGGTCACTGTGCATCCTAGCAGGACTGGCAGCTCTTTCAGTGTCATCTCTTCGGGCTGATCTGCTTTCTAGCAACACATACAACTGTAACACCCTATTTACACATATATCCTTTGCATTTGAGCTAGGAAAAACTACTGTGAGAACTGTGGAAATACAGCTTTTTGCAGATAAAGATTCACTTTTATGCAACTGGTAATAGCTTCTGCTTGCAAAGAGGGTTTCTGTTTTATCTTTGGTAATTCCAAACAGTTCTACTGTTGGTCTTTGGATCACCTGGAAAAGAAAAAGAAATTAAAGGTTTAATTTCTGGGAGAGACTTATTCAGATGTCTCTCTCCCCTGACTGCATTTATATTTTAATAGTATGTTAACATTTTCTGTAAGAACAGATCTTTGTTCACTAGCTACTGCACGTATCTAAACTCAGGAAGGCTTTAAAACTTAGGAATTGTATAACTCAGCTAAGCTTGGTAAAATGGGGGTTTGATACACTTACACTGCTGTTAGATCCCAGTCATTTCTGCCTGGTTCTGAGTTCTGGTGTTTGAACACGCTCGCCTGTGCTGAGCCATACGCTTTTTTGTGTCCTGTGGACAAGGTGGTGATCAAGATCCTGGGGGATGATTTGTGTGATTCATAAGGAGCCTCAACCTTGAGTCTGCCCAAGCTTTTCCCGAGTTGGAAAGCAGTTTGAAAACTTTCCCAGATGGTGACTGTAATAGAGGTGTCAGCTGTAGCTGGTAAAGGTCTTTCTGGATACTGTGAACCATAACAGTGCCCTTTCCGTGTGTTTTTTCTCCGAGCACTATGTCACTACTGCTGTCCACGCCCAGAGTAGCCTTTGGTCACAAGGAGATGCAGCACTCACTGGGAGACTGGGAGAATTATAATTTATCTTCTTAAGTTCTTTTTTTTTTTTTTTCCTTCCTCTTCTCCCTGAGCATAGAATCATAGAAATACAGAGTAGTTTGGGTTGGAAAGGACCTTTTAAGATCACATAGTCCAAGCTCCCTTGCAATAAGCAGGGACACCTTCAACTAGATCAGGTTGCTCAGAGCCCTGTCCAACAAGACTTTGAATGTTTCCAGTATCTCAAGGGAGATGAAAGAATAGCAACAATTTACTTTTTCAAGGGCTGTGCTCAACTCTTAGATTTATAGGTGCTTTTGATGGCGTTGATTCCAACATCCCAGGATGCCTGACTTTAGGATATGAGAAATCCAAGACAAACATTAAAAGTGATAGATAAGGCTGCCTGGTGTTGGCTCTTTTCTAAAGGCACTTTAGTAATAAAGTTTATTGGTAAACAGTGCTAGTCATGTAGATTTCTAAGGCAAAGTCCACATTTATTTCATTCTGTGAAAAGAATACAGAACAAGCCAATATGTAACAAGGAACATTAATGTTGCTTTTTCTGGGGTCTTACTAAAAAAACACAGAAAGATGGATTTACTGTTGGGGGACAGGATTGAGGCTTTTTAACCACTGGAAAAAAATGGCTCCTCACGTTTCTGCTACCTGATCTCTCTGTGCAGTTTGTATAATTCACCTGTATTTGTGTACTGATGAGCAGATATTTGCTGTGCTGAAGGCTAGTTATGCAGGTATATAAATGGTTAGGACCAACATTTTCAACCTAAGGTGCCAGGAGCACAGCTCAGTAGATCCTGTGAGGGATCATCACACTTTGCCAGGGCCTGGTGCTTCCAAATACGAAACAGTTGTATTTAATATAGACCAGTTAATATGAATAACTCTGGTTGGGAAGTTCAGAAATGTATGCATGAAATGCTCTTTCCAGTATGTGTTTCTTTGTGACTTCTAGTCTATTTGCCATCAGATTCTGCCTCTTGGAGGCCAGTGGGAATGTTTTTGTTGACCTTTGTGGGCACACTTGAGTTACATACTCCACAATCACCTAAAATACATCTAAAACCATTCTGCTTCACCTAATGTTGTTTCAAAATAATTTCCAGTCCATTAACTATGGTTTGCAAGCTCTTCTTTCATGGGATCATTTTCACGTTGCTGAGTCACACTGTTCAAGCTTTCCTCTTTACAGTTACATTTCCTTAAACACAACCTTGGTGACATTTGTGCCAAGAGGCGAATGGCTCTGTGACAGGATTTGGCCTTAGATAAATACCCTGAAGAGCCACTTCACTCAAGCCAAATACTGAAGTTCCCTTAAATAAGACTTCTTTTAAAAGATGTTTTCCATCTGACATAGCTCAACACAGGTATTCAGCGACAGCTAACTGCACTCAAGGTTAGACAAAGTATTTGTGCCAACCTGTTGCTCATATCTCATAATTTCATGTCACATTCGCTACCATCCTGGTGTATGTGCCTTCAAATTGCTTCACAGGAAGAAAGGCATTAGAACAGATGAGGCCAGGAAAGCAAATGCTATTTAAGGGTATCAGTAGAGACCAGCACCTACCTCAACTTCTGCTACATCTTCTCAGCGAGTAGGAGGGAAGATGGGACAGCTTAACCCCAACAGAGGACAGGGCTGATGAAAAAGTGCTTGCACAGGCACATCCTGGTTGCAGCTGTGCTATTAGAGATCGTGTTCAGTCGGAGACTAGTGCTGATTTTATGGACACTTCTCCATTCCAACTCGATGTGTAACAGGTTAACTTAAACCATGTGTGACTTTACACCTGCCTGTTTGACTACAGATTGGAGCGGAATATAGGAGAAGCCTTAAGCAGCTGTCAGGGATCTTGTTTGTCAGAGATCTATCCATTAAACCTTAGATGTGACTGCAGTGTTTTCCATCTCCCAGCTGAGGTGTACATCTGCCTGCATCCTAATTTGGGTATAACTGCGGTGAGACAGGAGGCTGCACTGGGCTAATGCCAGTGTTCATGCTTGGAGCACACACAGTATAGATGGAGGCTAGGACAGTCGTTGTGCTTCCTGCCAGCAGAATCAGGCCCTGGGCATTATTCTTGCATAACCTTGCCATTTTCCTAGTCTGATAGTTTTGCAGCAATCAAATGCAGTAAAGCAGTTGCTGTACTACCTCCTGTGAGGAGAGGAAGAGGGACTGCCACCTGTTAAATTTCAGCAGAGGGTTAATTCACATATGAGCTCCTTGTAAAATACTTTCATAAGACTGGGAAATAAAAAAAGATCCACAGTAATGGTGCAAAAGGTGGGTACACACTCAAGGGCACTCTGCACCGAGTCCGTTGCCTGAAATGAGCTTGGACTCATACCTCACACGCTCCAAGGTAACACGTGCCTCTTATAAAATCATGTCTTTTGGCATGGATGTTAAAATTCACTTTTCTCCGTTTCAAGGACACCAGTGGGAGGAAATAAAAACCTTGCAGAAATGTGTTTTCCCACTCCGTTGTTATTCCCAGAAGTTACTGTCTTCCTTCTGTTGTGTCTAATTCAAAGGAACAGGTTGATCTCTTCACAAGCATCGAACTGTTTTGTAACATGAAAAGGAGTCAGTGCAATCACTTATCTTCCACGTTATCTTGGAGCAAGCTGCTCTCCAAGGGTAGCCAGCTTGAACAGCTCGCTTTGTTGTCCACAGAGGAGAATCACTCTTCATTCCGCTGTCTCTGTGCCAAGATGTGGCTTCCAATGAGGTAATTGTTTTGACAGTTTGAAAAAAAAAAAAAAAAACTACCAAAAAACATTAAAAAGTAAACAATCATACATTTCTGATGATGGGGGGCATGAGTAAAAGGAAGATGAAAGGTGTCCAAAACTTTCCTTAAAACATCAAGACACTACTGAATATTCTGATTTTATAAAAGGCAACCTGTTACAAACCTGGTATTATTAGCTGGCAATTTAAAGTCCAGTGACTATTTCATAGCTGCTATTGTTAACCACTGTGCTCTTAGGGTGTTTGGAACTCCATTGCTGCACTAGTTCTACATTTAAGGGAAATATAATAAAGTCACACCTCTGTAATCTTTAGTTCCATTTAGGACACTGTTAGCAAAGCATAAATTGCTTTTCTTGGAGTTCTGCAGACTTTTAAATCTGAATCCGAAGTTTTCCCTGCATTGGGTTGTTTATGTGGCCATGTGAGACGTTCAGAGCCAGCCCTGAACAAGCTCAGACTTAGCATGGGTTCAGTGCTCACTGCAAATGTCAGTGTCAGCCTGGACTGGCAGGGTCCCTGAGTACAAGCTGGGCTTTGTCTTCAGGTTTATGCAGTGGCTTTTTGCCCTTACGTTAATTGCTCAGCATGTCCTGCAGGTTCTGCATGTCCTCGGTGCTCACAAACATTGCAGGGGATGGGAAGCTTTGACATCTTAAGGGCTTTGCCATTTTCAAAGCAAAGTGTACTTTTCTGTGTGTTATCTGAGAAAAACTTTGTTAACACCACAGAGGGAGAGAGAATGTATCTTTAATTTCTTCATTGATGAAGAGCTTGGATATCAACAGGGAGTTTCAGAGGCAGACATGCAGGAAAATATACACATCTAGAATATGTATATATGCTATTTTAGTTTACAAACTGTCTGCCTCCAGTGACTTCTGGAATTTCACATCTTACTGTGAGAGGGTGCAAGAAACATGGTGAGTGAGAGACCACAGACCTAAAGTGTTAAAGATCTAACCTGAAATCATATTTTCCTTTTTCAAGTTCCTCTGGCCTGGGAGCCACTTTACGTTGGTTTTAGGGGCAAAATTGTCCTGTCTGATCCTCAGTGCAACTCCATTGGTTTCAATAATCAAGGTGGTCCTAAATACTTCTACAAAGTTTGTGTTTTCTACTGCATCTGCCAGTACTGACAACACAGAAGTTATTTCAGTTTAATCTCAGGTTCTCCTTACTTAAGATTTTATCCCATCTTCTCAAACCCTGCCTGTGTACCTGGTAATACTTATGGTGCAGAGTTCATGTAAATTTTATCACGATCTGATCTGCAGTCTGTTTGAATATGCATGTCTGTATTTACTCTTATTACGGGAACCTGAGGCTGGGGAGCATGGTGGATGCTTTGGGAGCCCAGGATTTGCTGGCTTCCTGGCAGGCTTTTTCTCCTCTCTAGGCTTGAGGCCAGCTTGGCTCTTTGAGGCTCTGCCTTAGCTTGTTTCCAGTCCTAGACAAGGTGGGGTCTGGACCACATTACTTGCACCGAAAGCTGACTTCTGCTTGCCTTGGGCTTGGAAAGCAATGTTTTGCTGTTAGATGGGGCTTCTTTGGCTGGCCTGGGGGCTGCCTGCCCATGCATGGAGGTCTGGCTGCTCCTGGCTGGGCTTCAGTGCCTTTTGGCAGGATGTGCTGCCTAGAGCATGAACCAGCACCATTGTGGTGGCTGCTGAAAGATATGGCTGTGGGAATGTTATAGAGAGGTTCATCTGCATCTCTGTCTTCATGCAGGATGATACCCCCAGCCCTACCATACAGACAAAATTTTGGGGGCCTTATTTCTTGATTGAGGGAATCTAGCTACCTGGAACCACCAGCTTCAGGGATCAGGAAATTTTAGGGCTTCAGTGGGAGGAAGCTGCAGGCTCAGGCCACAAAATGAATTCCCTTCAGTCTCCCAAGGGAAAGTTCTCTGTCAGAGCATGACAACATGGAAAGAAGAGGTTCCTCTTATGGACAAAACAAGATCTGCTCATGTGAGACTTCCCAGTGTTCATAGCTTGATGTACCTCAAAATAATGGACAACTGTCCTCTCTGTGTGTCCATGTAGTGTCTTTCTCCTAAGCTTTCTTGCTCCCTATTTCTCTCTGTAGAAAACCCATGATCAGGTCTGATTATTTAGCTCTGTGGAACTTAAAAGTTAACATCCTTTTTCCTTCACAACTCTACCCAGTTTATTCCTATACCTTATTTCTAAATGGGATCACACCCTTTAGCAGCAATTCTTGTGATAAAAAAAGCTCATGCTGGACTTTTTTTTTTTTTTTTTTAAGGAATTGAGCAAGATATACTGTAAAAGGCAGGACAAGTAGCTACTACTTTTTCTAAGTCTTCCCAGGACTGATTGCACTTGTTCCAGGAAAGGGCTATACATATTCACCCTGATGACTCTGCCAAAAGCAAGCGTATCTTTCCAAAGAAAGCTGGCAAAGTGCACACAGGCTTTGAGGGAGGAACAAGCAGATCCAAGATTTTTCGCTCCCCTCTTGTGTGTCACCAATGATTTCACACCCCACTGCATGGATTTCAATGTGAATGCTCTGGTAAAGCCAATAAAAAAATACAGTAGGGAATTAAAATGAGGGATCACACGCGTGGACCAGGACGCTGCAGGTGTTGTGGCACTACAAGGTGGTACCAGGGGCTGCCGAGCCAAATTGTACTTTTCATATCTCCTTTTCTTACTTCACTTTGGCAAGCTGTTTTGAAAGACACATTGACTTTAATTACTTAGTGTAGATGGTGGCAAACAGCAGAGTGTTTTCTGCAAATGGACTTGTCTTGAGGAGAGCTGGGCTCTAACAGGTAATGTCTGTCTCAACCACAAGTTTGGAAGCCAAGCAAGCCAGAAAGGAGAGAGATTACCCTGGATGCTAGATATGCCACTCACCTAGAAGTACCTCAGTCACCACTAAGTCTGGAATAATTCAGCTAGAAATGTCTGGTACCTTGCCACAGACACCAGAACTAACTTTTGGTCTTGCTGGCAGTCTTGCAAGTACATCAGTAGCTGAGAGAGTATGGAGATTAAACAGACTGAAATGTTCTCAGTACACAAAGTGAAAGCTCAGGTTGTGCAGGTCTGACTCCAAACCCAGTGTTTTCTGCCAGTGAGTAACCTGTGCACAGATTAGGTTTTTTGACTCATGACTCAACGAATAACTGGATGGTGCTGTGTTTCTGGTTGTGCTCAAATATAAAACTACTGGTCTGCTACAAGTGCTTGCAGTCATTAAAAGACCCCACAAGCACATTTTGCAAGAGTCTGTGTGTTAGTCCCTGTGTTCTGACTGGAATCCCCAGTGCCTTTGTCTAAATTCCCACTGCATTTTCAACTGGATAGGTTATTTCTTCTGCTGCTCTTTACAAACACAGTGCAGCAGTTAATAAGGGCTGTGTCAGCACCCATTGGATCAATGTGTACCAGCACCGGGTGAGGTCATCATCTTAAGTGCAATTTTTAAAGTGCATTAAGATCCTCTAAGACATGAAACATAAGGAAGTCTTATTATTTTCATATACTCTTTGCCATTTCAAAGAATCAAAGTGCCCTCTACAACAGCAGTGTTATATCTTCCCTTTGCTTAGCACATTTCACATGGCACACTTAACTTCAGAAAACCATAACACACCAGGCTTAGCACTGCCAAAGCCTGGCATGGTTTATTTTCTTCTCTTATATTCCAGATAGATCCAGTACAACATATGTAAGACAAGAAAGAGTAAAATAAACAACCGGATTCATTTTACTTACTTTTAAAAATATTTAAAGACTTTTCTGGATTTATAACTCTAGCTGTAACAGTTTCTGCCTTCTGTCATAAGGGGTAAGGTTATGGCTTCATTTGAGACTGTCAGCCCTGCACAAGAAGCATCACTGAAAGAGATTATTGTGTCAGGCATCGCCATTAGACAGTGCTATTTCACTGCAACCTGCCACTGAGTTGATCTAGGCCAAAAAGTCTCATCTCATACATTTTTAAAGGAATTACATGATATTGGGGTGGAGTTTTTCACTAGTTTTCCTGTGTGATAAAAGCGTAGAATGGTTAGAGTTGGAAGGGACCCTAAACATTATCAGGTTCCAACCCCCTGCCATGGGCAGGGACACCTCCCACCAGACCAGGTTGCTCAAAATCCCATCCAGCCTGACCTTAAACTACCAGGGATGGGGCATTCACAACTTCTCTGGGCAACCTGTTCCAGTGCCTCACCCCCTCATAGTAAAGAGTTTCTTTTTGGTATCCAATCTAAATCTCCCCTCTTTCAATTTAAAACCATTACCCCTTGCCCTGTCACTACACTTCCTGACAAAGAGTCCCTCTCTAGCTCTCCTGTAGCCCCTTCAGGTATTGGAAGGCTGCTCTAAGGTCTTCCTGGAGCCTTGTCTTCTCCAGGCTGAACAGACCCAGCTCTCTCAGCCTATCTTCATAGGAGAGGTGCTCCAGCCCTCTGATCATCTTCCTTGATGCTTCCTCCTAAATGACTTGTGAGGTTTTGATAGACATTAACCACCTAGGCACAAGCTTCTGAAAGTCTGCATGCTCAGTAGTTATCAAATACTGGTCCATAAGCAGCTTTGGAAATGGCCTCAATTTTTTTAGGAATCAAGACCTGCTTTGGGGAAAATGAGTCTCAGTTTCTGTTTTTCATAACTATGACCCCAACTTTCATCTTCAAAATTTACTGTGATGCATGCTCTTTTTACTCTGTAGTGGCATGAAATGGGGAATAATCAAAGAGAAGCAGAATCTCAACTTGCATTGGCGAAACTTTATCCTGTTTATTAACTCTGCTCTGTGAGCCACAGTATATTGTGCTTGGATCTTGTAACACTCCATTTTAGAAAATAATAGTCAAAGTGAGTGTTTTAACTGGAGTATGAGGGTTTTAATATAAAATGCGCCTTTTCTTTAAATTGATTGCAAATGTACTTTCCAAATATTTTACTTTGTAAAAAGAATTCTTGGAGGGATTCCAGTGACTGCTACTTTCGAGCTAGCTAAATGCAGATAATTCCTCCTCTAAATATGCCTTGAAAGGTTTTTCAAATTCTGGCTATTATTTTCAGAGCGATAATCTGTATGAAAGAGCGCAAGTTAATCCTCACAGTTCTCACCCCTGTGTGAAAGGTGAGGTTCCCAACGTTGGACATGAGGCAGAGGATCTGACCTTGGTGTTGACCACAGGGAACACAGGTGCTGCAGCCACGTAGTGTGAAGAGCAGTGGCTGCAGCTACACGGTCTCTCCCATGAGACCAGAACTGCTCCTTGTCCTAGCTAATCCCATTGAAAAACTGCAGGTGATAATAATAGTAATAACAACCACAACAACAATAGAGAACTCAGAAACTTCTATAAGCTATATGACACAACTCTTTCCAGACTGTAATGCTTCCATAGGTGTCCGCTAACCCAGGGTTTGGTTAGTGCAGACAGAAGAGTTCAGGAGACCTGTTAAGGCTCATTCAGAAATGCAGAGGAAAAGAGAAACCTGGATTTCAACCTCCAGCTCAAAGGACAAATGAACCCTCTTTGTGGTACAGGCATTTCATGAGGTGAACTGAAATCTGCATTTCTTTCATCCTATATTATTTGATTCTAAGGGGAAAATGGGGGAAAGTAATTCACTAAAATAATTTTCTGCAGCACCTGCTTTTGACTAAGTCTCTCTAATGGTGTTGAAAGAAGCCAATTTCTCCTTCCTGAAATATTCAGCAAAGCCGTCATCAAACAGATGGGTGAATATAGGCATGATTTCCATCTTCATTAAATTAATGTCAGGTATTTGAAAAATCAGCCTTTTAATAATGTATAAATATTTTCTTCTTGAAGTAACTGCCTGATTTTCCCCACAAGGACTGGTTTCTACTTTTTGTAATAAGAGCAACTTATGATGGAAGAGCTGCCAGTGCATGTATACTTGCAGATGTGTTCTTCGATAAGACTTAATTAGCCATCTTAGTAATTTTCTCCTTAATGTGTTTTTAACATTATTCAGGGCTTGAAGTGAGATATATCTGGGTTAAAGAATACAAGCTAGCCATCCATAATCTTGCCTTGATGATAATTTAGTCTGAGTTAGGCTAAATGAAACACAGAACATTATTTTCCCAAGCCTGGCAATTCTTGGTCTTGCGAAAGAGTATATTCCGTAATTTTGACTCTATAAGTTCCAGCAAATATGTGTTTATGTGATAGAAATATATACTGTTGAGTCAGTCTCAAATTTTAAAATGAGAGGTGACCTCTCTCTTTAAAACCTAAAAAAGGTTTTTTAAATCTCTCATTTAGCATGGTGGCAAAAAAATCTTTGAAGTGATGGGCATTCTGAAACAAAAAAGTGTTTTCTTGTGACTTCATTGAAAGGCTCAAGCACTGTGACACCACTTAGAACAAGCAGAGAAAAGCAGCTTTCTGTCTGCCTGCCCATTTCCATAACCCTGCACAAGTCCCAGCCAGCAGCTGCTTCAGACTGCAGTTGTGCAGAAGGGGAAGGGCTGTCAACACCGGTGACTGCACAGAGCCTGGGAATTTCACACGTACACCCTCTCGGGATGTAGCATGGTGTGTTGACTCTGAACATCTCTTTGCTGCTGGGAGCAATGGAAGAGAGGGAGGTAAAAGAGGAACAAACCCAAACAATTGCTGGGAACCGTTAGATCTGTGTGCTGGGGCTGCATGCCTGGCCCCTGCAGACTGCTCCCTTCAACCAAGTCATTATGCTTCATTAAGGTTTTCCAGTTAACACTTGTTTGTGGCTTTTGCAGAGGAAAATAACGTGTGATTACAAACACGAGGTATTACTTCTCATGCAGGTTCTGCTTTTGCTCTGGGTGTGGGTGGATAGGTTTATAAAACAAATCCATTTATACCAGAGAATATACTTTTTATGTTCTGCTTCAGAGATGGAGCACCAGCCTATGTTTTCATGTTGTTCAAAGACTTCCCTACCCATTTTGCCAACAAACCTGGGAACAGATTCACTGGTAGGGCAGGTTGTCGGAGGTGGGAAACAGTTCTGAGGGTCTCATGCAAACCTTGGAGGCGCTGGCTTGTATGTATGTGTGAGCATTCTGCTGTCCCCACTCACCCTCTTCATGTCCATTTGATGAAGGTGGAAAAGATAGTGAGTCTGATGGACTCTTCCTCCTGAATGAAATGGTCCTTGCCCACCAGGCAGATGCTTTCAGCTGAGCTCTGTCTGCCATCCTACTGTCCAACTCGGCAAGCTTCAGCATCACATGGAGCTATCAGCTTTATTAAAGTCTATTAAAGTTAATCTTATGATAATCAAATCAGCTATCTAAGAAACTTCTTCTTTAATTACTTAAATTGTTTTTTATTTTATTGTAAGACTGCACTGGTAGTACTTATCTTGGTAAAGCTTTTGAACTTGCCACCTGAGAGGTGATGATTGCACAAGAGGTCTGTGGCAAAGTATGAAGTACCAGTGCATCTGTATTTCTACACAGCTCCTTAAACCTGCTAGACCCAGTCACATTAACAGATCGTGAAATGACATCTTGGTGTATTCCCTCTCAGATTTTAATCCTGACTATACTGTGTAGCGTGGTTGTTTGCTTGCTTTGACCAGAAGTAATTTCTCTTTTGCCAAGGCTGTTCTTTTTCAGCCCATTTCTTCAGCACAGCCCCTCTCCCTGTGAACTCCTTATGCACAAGGACACAAACAGGAATCATTGATTTCTATTTTTCTCTATCTGTGATAGGTAGGTACAGACACTAAAATTCCCCCAAACGGGCTCAGAGTCAGCAGAAAAATCTCAGGGGAGGCAATTCTGCCTCTGGAGCCTCAGGACAATATTTGTGATCTGCTCTCCAAATCAGATCAGACTGATCTTGTAATGGCCACCCTGAACTGGAAAGAGCTCCTGAAGAAAAATTATACCATTCTCAGTGAGAACCATGGTAGGTGCAAATAGATAATGGTTGCTTACATATACACAGCAAAAGCTTTTACAGTATTTTTACCACGAGAGATTTAAATAGGTCTCTTTTTCCTTTCTTCCAATGATAAATGAGAATAATTTCAGGTTAACAGCTGCAGGGTCTGTTCTACTGTAGATATTCCTGCACAGCCTCTATTAGCTACCTCAATAGGAGCAGCGTGTGGATATCAAAGACAATAAAACCTTTAAAGCCTGCCATAATTTGCCTTTTTCCTCTCATTATGCACACACATGCACCGTCAGTACTACTGGAAATTACACATATTATTGAAACAAGGGAGCCTTCTGTATGTATGCACGTGATTATAAATAGGAAGGAGGAAAAAAAATCTCATTTTGGGGAAAATATACTAATTTTGAATAAGAATCAACTACTAAATCTCTTCTGATGTAACCTATACCATTAATAATACACTTAGCAAAATGATAAATTGGGGTTGTATAAATAAATATACTTTAAATTGATTTTTTAAGGCTTCCATCAAAGATGCTGTTAGGTAGAGAAGAACCTGGCTATAGAAAATAGAGCATGTTTCTCAATATGTTTTATATCTTTTCCAAGATCCAAATGAATGGATTTTCAAGTTCTAGGTAGCAATATAAAGTTACAGAAGTACTCTGAAATAAGACTCATCTGTTGGTCAAACAAGAGCACGAACTATTATTAGACGAGTTTTATGTAACCTTTCAACAAATGTTGAATGAAAAATGGGAGGTTCCAAAATGTTCAATCGTCATTTGAGACAAAACTAACCAAGTAATACTGGTTATCAGAGCAGTGTGATTCTACATATTGTAATATTTTACGTGTTATTTTTCACAAATAGTTGGAAAAATCTTATGGCACATTTCAGTGACAGAGAAATGTTTATGTTAATTTATGGGAGACAAAAATATACAAAGAAGAAAGAGGTGATATGTTTGCCCTTTTAGGTCTGTAAAATTAACTTTTCAGTGCAAAATTATGGCATATTATTCTCAGGAGCCATGGTCCTTGTGATACAGGTAGGAAAAATTCTTTCAATTGTGAGCATTATCTGCTATAAACAAAATGTACTTTGTTTCCCTTTGTATTTTTTGCTCTGGTCTGGTCTCTTGTCATTGCATGTTACAAAATCCACCAAAATTAACTGAGAGATGTTCTGCAAATTTATTGAAACTGGCTAATCTGCTGTATACTTAATAGAAAAATCACCCGTCCTGCTAGATCCTATCCACATATGCATATGGATGGTCTTTGTCTCTTGTGAATGAGACTCCTAATTAAACTAACCAAGCAAAAAAAAGTGGTTCTCCAGGCAGTACAACAACCAAACAGGATGCTGGGTGTCAAATGCTGTGTATGTCCTGGCTGAGTAACTAAACAGATTTTCAGAGATGAGCTACTCCCTCTTGCACAGCAAAACTGCTGCTCTACAACGTGCACATCCGTGTACCTGACTTACCCCTAAAGCAACAGCTCTAGAGATCTCACTCTTTACTTACATATCTTTACATTTTTGTCTGGCCTCCTCCGCATTGAGATATCAATCATAGTATTGAAGAATGGTTTGGGCTGGAAGGGACTTTAAAGACCATCTAGTTCCAACCTCCCTGCCAGTGTCTCACCCATAGGGAAAAATTTCTTCCTGATATCAAATCTAAATCTATCTTCTTCCAGTTTGAAACCATTACTCCTCATCCTATCAATACATGCCCTTTTAATGTAATCTTTTTCTTTCCCCCCCGCCCCAGCCTAGACATCTTCTCACAAATGTGTAGAACATATCCCCTTTGTCAGATTTAATTGAAATTTTTCATGAGAGTTAAAGAACATTAGATAAGGATGGACATGGAAAGTTTTGTGGACAGTATAATTCTGAATATTAGAAGGAAATCATAGGAGTTAAAATGGGAACTCTAAACTAATGGGATTTGTTGCTTCTAATGCCAGCAAAGCATCAGTCTAAGGATGGCTGAAGAGGTTGCCAATTGCTGCTCTTGGTTGTGAGCTAACATTTCATTTATCTGAGGAAAGGGGTCTTTTGGGTGTTTTCTGGATCTGCCCAACACCTTGGCAGGTAGTGTTGCCAGAGGATAGAAAGGACAGCCTGCCCTGTTTCCAGGAAATCCCATCCAGTTATGCCTTCAATGTACAAGTGAAACCCACATAGTATGTTATAATGAAACTGTAAGGTAAGAAACATTTCAAAGAACTCAAATACAGAACCACACAGTATTACATACAGTGTGCAGAGCTGTTTTTGAAATCCCAAATAACCCAGATATGGCATAAGAGACAATGTCGGCTTATGCGGGACCATAATATTAGATTTATTTCTAATCTTCACTAAGGTAGGGGAAAGGGAGCCAAGCTGATATTTAAAAGCTATTATATTCCTCTGGGGAACTCTAAGAGGAAAGGAGAAAATATGGGAAGGACTCCAGTTGGCTGTGAGACTGCTCTAACTTTCCCTGGGAGGTTTGTAGGTTACCAGCTGCCCCAGAGACAGCGGAATGGCGGGTAAACATAAAGCTGCTCCTGGTCCTACACAGAGCCCTAACCCACCCACGGGTCTGAGTCACCATAAATGGAAACCAATATATATCATGTAAAATTAATATTCAAACTGTGTGAGGCATAACAGCAGTCGAAACAAGGTATTGCTAGTGACTGTGAAGAAATACCATTACTCAGCACTGGTGAGGCCACACCTTGAGTATTGTGTCCAGTTCTGGGCACCTCAACACAAGAGAGATATCGAGGTGCTGGAGCGAGTACAGAGGAAGGCAATGAAGCTGGTGAGAGGCCTGGAGAATAAGGCTTATGAGGATCAATTGAGGGAGTTGGGATTGTTTAGTTTGAGGAAGAGGAGGCTGAGGGGAGACCTCATCGCTCTCTACAACTGCTTGAAAGGGCATTGTAGGGAGGTTGGTGCTGGTCTCTTCTCATGGGCAATTAGTTATAGAAGGAGAGGGAATGGCTGCAAGCTGCAGCAGGGTAGGGTTAGGTTTGACATTAGGAAAAAGTTTTTCACAGCAAGAGTGGTCAGTCAGTGGAATGGGCTGCCCAGGGAGGTGGTGGAGTCCCCATCCCTGACTGTGTTTAAGAGTAGATTGGATGTGGTATTGAGGGATCTGGTGTAGGGGAGAACTTGTAGAGTAGGACTGATGGTTGGACTTGATGATCCCAAGGGTCTCTTCCAACCTAAATGATTCTGTGATTCTATGATTCTATTCTATGAAAATAGGAGCAGTTTGATTGGATTCAGCATATGCTCAAGTTTGTTATGCATCTTCTATTTAATGCAGAAGCCAATTGTCAGTGTTGCTGGACCCAGAGAGTCGTGCCTGCTCAGCAGTGCTTCAGTCCGCACTGCACCTGCCATGGGATCAGGCATGTTCCTCGTTTGGCTCCAGCAAGCCTTTTCCACAACAAAGCTGTGTGATTGGTTTTGTTTTCAGGGCTGGCAAGAAAGCAGTTTGCTGTCTTCCAATTGGGAATGCCGCTTCTAGGGCTCCTCGCTGCAGACCTGAGACAACTTGCACAGCTTTCCTAGCAAAAAAAGATGGGAAATGTAGAAACCCATTCATGGATTATGGATAGTGTATTCCTTGGTGGCTTGTTTTTTTTTCCCTTTGACTGCAGTGGTTTTTTTGTATGAGTACTACTTAATCTACCTTCTCTTCATTTCACATGCTATTATATATATTCTGTTTTATTTTCACTTCTGGAATAACAGAGTACACCCAGCCAGAGACTGGTAATGTGTGTCTGGGATATTTTCTGAGACTTACATTTTCTGGAGAGTAACAAAATAACACCTAGTGAGACCATAAAGAGCCTTTTCACCCTTGTGTCTTCTCACAATTAGGAGTTGTAGTTCAGTGGAACAGACTAGAGCAGGTGCTCGAATCTATTCCCGTGGAGCATCAATCATGTTTGGATCATTTTTGGAACTAAAATGCAACTGCTTGCTCTATTAAGGCTTTAAATATTAGCTTAATTATCCAAAGAGTGCATTTAGCAAGAGGCAGAAGAAATTCAGCAGAGAAAAGGCAAGATTAGAGGTGTGAGTAGGCTTATCAGAATGGTAGCACACACACCACCTTTTTCACAGGCTCTTCAGAGCAATGGATAACACACAAAGAAGCTCTTGTGTAAAGGAACTTGTAATTGAACCAGACCTCACTTGCAACACCTGAGACAAAAGCTTTGTTATTAAGAGAAATAGGGCAGTTTGGCAGTATTTTGGGAAACCATCAGTGTAGGAGTTCATGGAAGAGATGTGAGGAACAATTTGAAGGTGAAAAGGACCCAGCAATGATACCAAGAGCAGCACTGTGGCACTCAGGACTCGCTCTGTCCTCTGCCCTGGGAAGCTCTGCACTGTCACATCTTTTCCTTCCCCTGTGCCTCCCTAAGCCACAGCTTCCCTCTAACCTGCCTGTGGTGGGGTTCCAGCTTTATACTTTCCAAGCCACTTTTTCTTCCCAATAATCTCCCTTTCCTCCACCTTCCCTCAGCTCCATATCTGCCCAGCATCTCTCTTCAACACAGTCAGGCTTCTCTGGTGACACGATCCTTTCTTCTCTTTTAAATGCAGCCGTCTACAACCACTGTTCTTTCAAAGACCTTTGCCACTTCCTACTTCTTTTTTTACCATATCACAGTACGCTGCTGGTTTTATTATTTCTGAGGGTTGCAGATCTCTGTGAGGTGGTTTTGGCTTTAAAATACAGACATAAACAATTTACTCAGACGTTTCATTCTGCTCCAGCTGGAGAAAGTCATGACGGTCTTCTGTCACAGTGTCTCTCCAGGATGCCCTTAAGGTTTGCTACTTTTCCTCAGTTTTACAGGGGTTGTGTCATTTACATGTATGTACATTCATCAGTTATAGCTGATATAAGGCATATGTGAACAAGGGGCAGTTACAGGAGGATGATTTGGGTCCAGCACTACTGGAGCTCACTGAAGAAGGAAATTTCGGATCTGGGCTCTGTAAACTCCCAAACCCTTGTGCCCCATTGCCAGTTCCCTTTGGTGGTTTCTGGTCGTTGTGGCAAAAGCCTACCCTCAAGCACACACATACAGGTCCTGCTGCTTCCAGATGCATCTGGAGGAAGAACTAGTCCTGTACCCACAGTGAGCTTGGTTTCAGCATAACTCAAGTATGTGTTTCCTTCATATGTCCCTTATTGTCTCCATCATGTTGGCACACATCCTTTATTTCTTCCTTCCTCCAACCTTAGGCTGAATAATGCAAGATGAATCACTGAAAAAGTGGTATTTTAGGCAAGAATACGAGAAAAAAAACTCAAATTCATTGGATAAAGAGAACATATTCTGCTTTCTGACAGGGCCAATATGGAACTGGTTTCTTTCTCACAGATAATCTAATCAGTAGCGTCACAAAATGGTTAGTAACACATTGAAAAACATCTTCTGGAAAGGAAACACGTTGCTTAGTGGCATTGCACCCAGGTATTAGGGGCAGATCATAATTTCTGTGTACATTTGAGTAATCTGAAAGGTACTGTTTAATGAGTTGAGGATAGGATATTCCCCCAAACTTACACTAGAGTGAAAGCAAACAAAGCTGCTAAAACATATCTGTACTGTTTAGGGGTTGAGGAAGGGTTACTTAGTGAAAACAAAAAGAGACAAAATAGGCACAAATCTGAGGGGATGGTTTTGTGTTCATAACTTAGAACTTCAAAACACCAGCAATACAAGCTGTTTACTTAGCACTGGATGTATTGTATGAGAAATAAGCACAAACATGCATCTATAAAAAATTCTAACACAATTGTCTTTGTTTGTAAAGGAATTATTTTCTTATTCATGGTTTGTTTCAATTTACTTCCTTGTAAATTATTCTGGCAGGGTCTAGTGAAATGTAGTAAGGGAAATTATGCATTTCCACACATGTAAAACAGGAAAATAGTGTGATTGTGGACAAACAATGTCTTCCATTATAGGCGCTTTGTTTTCCTCACTGTTACTAAACCCTTTGTAACTGCAACAGGCATTGTGATCTGCGAGCAATTTGGTCGCAGTGGTGTATTTTAATGTTAGAAGGTGCTGGAGCGAGTACAGAGGAGGGCAACAAGACTGGTGAAAGGCCTGGAGAATAAGGCTTATGAGGATCGATTGAGGGAGTTGGGATTGTTTAGTTTGAGGAAGAGGAGGCTGAGGGGAGACCTCATCGCTCTCTACAACTGCTTGAAAGAGCATTGGAGAGAGGTTGGGGCTGGTTTCATTTCACGGGCAATTAGTGACAGAACAAGAGGGAATGGCTGCAAACTGCAGCAGGGTAGGGTTAGGTTTGACATTAGGAACAAGTTTTTCACAGAAAGAGTGGTCAGTCAGTGGAATGGGCTGCCCAGGGAGGTGGTGGAGTCCCCATCCCTGACTGTGTTTAAGAGTAGATTGGATGTGGTGTTGAGGGATCTGGTGTAGGAGAGAACTTGTAGAGTAGGGCTGATGGTTGGACTTGATGATCCCAAGGGTCTCTTCCAACCTAAATGATTCTATGATTCTAAGCAAATCTCAGTAGCCTGACTCTAGCACAAAACAGCTTTGAAGCTTTCAAACAGGAGAGCTGAAGATTTCTGTCACCTGGAAATCCTTGGATAGACCAGCTTTTTGTGGAGAACTTCAAGAAAAGAGGGAGTATCAATGGTGGAAGGGGCTGATCAAGCACACAGCGTGTCTCTCATCTCTGTCTCACTGAAATTGTTGTTGCCAACATAAATTACAGCTTCTTGGAGGCAGCTCTAAGTTATACCGGGATGGTGGGGAGTGTGTTTATAGCATCATGTTGGTTTGGTTCTTCCTTCCCACTGTGCTTTTCTCGGCTGCCAGACCTTAATTACAGAAAACAAGTAGCGTTGCTACCACTGCAAGGAAATGCATTCACGTGAATTGACTAACAAATGATACGGTTTGAAATCAGATTTTATTATTTTGCTGTGGATTTCAAAAGATTTTTATTTATCTGAACAAGTGCAAGTAGCTCAATACAGTGCCTTTGCCTGTGCTCAGGAATTTGCCAGCTCAAATGGTTGGGTAAACGCAGACAAAATGAAATGCCTTGTCCGCAGACACACAAAGAGTAATATATCTTTATTTATAATGTATATGTTTCTAGAGTGTGATACACAGATGAGCATTTCTGTGCATGTCTCCCTTGCTCTCATCCCCTCCTTTTATCTATGAATATAATTTTAAAAGGAAATAGACTTTGAAAGAGGCAAGAGGCTCTAGTAAAGGATTTAAATATGTTGAATTACTTTTCTTCCTTTTTGTAAGGACTAGTCAGTCATAGCTCTCATTTAAAGTTAAGCTAAGAAATGTCTCTGAGGAGAATTTCAAACTCTTTCCAAATACCACTGAGCCAAGTATAGTTATTATCTGAATTTAATTCAAATCATATGAAACTTCACGGGGTTTGCCATACTAAAGATTTTTTCCTTTTCAATCTGGTGATACATTCATCAAGTTATGGGCAGACCCCACTCAAATAAAGGAGTAGTTCTGTGAACTTTATAGCTTACAGGGTTTTCCAGGTTCAACACACATTTATGATTTATTTTTTTAAAAAAGACACGCTAAACAGTCCAATAACTGCATAATAACAGAACATCACCACACAATTAGCCTTGTGTGAGTCATAAATGAGAGAAAAAAGAAAATAGGAGTTTGAAGAATTATCCTTAAATTGCTGTAAGAAAAATATTTCTGCCCTTCCAGCAGAGCCCACAATCTCTGCAGCCCCTCTCCTTCCCTGCCCCATCTGAGAGCTGGTCTGCCTGGATAAACATAGGTGGTTCCTCACAGCCCAGAACCCTCATTCTGGCTTGGATGCTCTCTGAGATCAAGTCTCCTCAATTCTCCAGTATTTTGCAAGGGGATAAAAGCAATAATTACCCACCTATTTCCTTATGGTCTTCTCAGGCCGAATCAATGTCTCCTCAGTGCCTGAGACATGTAAAACCCCATATAAAAATGTGAAATAATAGTACTTCCCAGCCATACAGACAGAATTTACACTATTAGGAGGGAAGAGGATGGGGGATAATTACAGCCTGAACTTTTATAATGAGGTACTCAGGAAGGGCACAGTCAGCAGAACAGCAGCCACATCCAGGGTCTCCAAAGACTTCTGTGTTTATGGGCGCTCCATGGTTAGAGGTCCTGGAAATTTTCCAGACCTGTTCACTCCAACTCTACAGCTATGTAGAATATTTTCAATTAATGCTCCTTGCATGGAAAGTATGTTGAAAATGCTGTCTCAGCACACCGTGTATCCCTAATTTGTTCTGTGGATTTTCTTGTTTCTCCTCTCCACACAATCATGGCTGTATCTGCTTGACTTTCAGGGCTTTGGCGCTGTGGCTGGGTGTTGTTCCAGCACTTTGTTCTGCCCACTGCCCTTCTCAGTGCTCCTGTGAGCCTTGTTATTTTTGGTTGTTGTCACATGTACTGGTCTGGATTCATATCCTCTCACTAATTTCCAGTTTAGCATGTTTGTACTGCTGTTCCAGTGGAGCCAGGGTTATCCAGTTTCTAAGAAACAGCTATTATTTGGATACTGCATATATTGCCATATTTCAGAGTAATTTTCAACTGTGTTACATTTCACTGAGTGCAAGTTTTAATAAAAATAATTTGAAAATTAGTGTTGCATCACATCAACCCCCTCAGCAACACAGCAATATAACCATGGGTTTGTACATACCAGGGAGATGCAAAATGTGCACAAGTTGCAATATACTGGCAGTAAGGGTAACTAGATAAAAACCAAAACCAAAACCAAAAAACCAACAACCATACAAGAACCAAAATCCTGCAAACTGAATTTGAACAACAGACCTCAGAGAAGGCTGCTCAAACCTCTCCCTCTTACAAGCTGTGTGCTAGTGTGATCTCCCTGCAGCTTTTCTGGCTTCAGTTTTTTAAAGCCAGCTTGGGAGTTTAGGCACCCGAATACCATTAAAATGAGCACTCACTCTGCATCCCTTGGCCTCACAGTTCCATCCTGATGCTGTTTATGGCAATGTAATAATCTCCTGTTTGGAGTTATGTTTCCTCACATCATACAGCAATGACTTACGCAACTAGCTATAGTCTAGTGTGGTATTTTTCATTTTTCTAATAAAAGAACAGTGATACAGTGAAAATAGCCACGATCCACATTTGATAAATTATTAACATTAACCTTTTCTCAATAAATGGCTTAAATGCCAGCAAGAGTGACGTGCCCAAGAAGGATTTTTTAAGAGGCAATCATTTTTTTGCATTAGTCCCATAAGAAAATCATCTGGGACCCAACTGTACATGACTGTTCAAAATGTTTCTTATTAAATTTGCCTAACATAGATTTAGCACAAACTAAAATTTGGCTTTATAGGTATTTTATAAACTTCTCAGTGGAAAGCCTGAAAGCTGACCTTTGATAATGGCAAAATTCCTGCTTAAAAAGGGGCTGAAGGCTCATAACATGGGCAATTATCTAAAAGCTGGCAGTACTCCCTTTCATCTTTCACAGAAGAGTAGTTGGAAAGAAAGGTATGTTTAACACTGTTTTATACAATGAACCTTCTTATTTCATTAAAGCCAAGGGATATAAAGAGTGGATCTTATGGGCCAAGGTGAGGTTGCCTGCTCCAGGGATCCAACAGGCTGAGTGTTGTGTAAAAGAAGGCTGTTCTACATCTTTCCATACATCCCTGGAGAAGTTTAGGACATATAAGACTATGGCCAGCCCTGGGCTAAGTCTGCCCAAGCGGTCAAGTCTTTGCCACAGACCAGTGGGAGCACTGGTGGGTTCACCAGTACATTAGTGGTGTGAGATACCAGAACTAAATGCAAATTGTTATAGACCTGCACAAATTCCCCGTGCCTGTTGAAGGAAGAAAGCAATGAGAGATTCTTTCAACAAAGAACCAACCAAATTTTTTTTAACATCCTTGGAATGGACTTCAATACACATTAAGGACAATTGTACCAAATACTTGAGGAGATGTTACAGATTAGTTCCTGGAAACAGCCTCTGGGATAAGATCCAGCAGATATGATCAAACGTTTTATCATATTACAATCTCCCCATTAGTTTAGGTTCTGCATTGCTTGATGATGTCTGTGAATACTTATACTACCGCTTTCTTTAAAGCAAGTCTCATTTCAGGGAAAATCTGAATTTGATTTTGATTTTATTTCTTAGCCCCAAAGAATTTGGTAAATCATTGTGAAACAGAATTTTGGCTAAAACTTGCCTACATGGTGAATAGCGATTGTACACTTTGGAGACACGTCTAAGACTTCACTAGTGCAAACGCTGTGTGCGTACATGGTACCCTAACAATACAACCATTGTGTACTTTCAATGTGCACTTCATTTGGGGAAGAAAAAAAACCCAAAGATAATTTTTTTTAATAAATAAATTTTCTTTATCAGATTTCTTCATGTGTATGAACCCTCAGTGTGAATTCTGGTTATGCAGGTAGAATGTCAATGTTCTTTTATTGTTCCTCTTGCTGTAGGATCTGAATGTTTCACTATCTTTAAAATTTATCATGAGAGCACTCATGGGAAATAAAGCAGTTAGAAACCTTTGTTCCATTTGGGGAGCCACAGAGGGTAAGTTAAATCATACACAAAATCTTCCAGCTAGATCTGAAGTAGGTACCTGTGCTTTTAATAGGAGGTGTGGAGAGAGCAAGAGAGGCATCCCCTGATGCCACCCAGACAGGCAGTTCCCAAAGCAAGATTGGCATGGACTGAAAAGGGAGAGACTGAGTAGAGTCTCCCTGTGTGTTAGAGACACCACGAGCAAGGTCTCCCCATGCTTGTCATGGTTGTAAGGAGCAGAGTGGATGAGTAGTACCAGCCCAGAGCTCTTACCCCGATGGAGCAGGAGAAGGGGAGAGATGAAGGACTTCATCACCATTCTTCTCACCTGTTCAGCATCCTTTGTAGAGGTATTCTGCCTTGGGAAGAGGCTTGGATCATCTTAAGAGCAAGAGAATACAAAAGGTTAGAGTAACCATACACTAGTCATATTCAGGAGAAATTAATGGAAGGGAATAAAAGTGGTATTAAACCTATCACTATCTTTAGCTATTTACATTTCTTTTTAAATGTACCCTTTCCATGGTAATTTTTTAATAGGGAGTGTTTGAATACAGAGCTATGACTGTGATGGAGTTTGCTAGAATTCTTATGGCAATTAGTGTTTCCTCCACCTTGATTTTTGAATGCTGATCCCCCCATTCTAAGGGAATAAACCATGCAAAAAGCTGATTGTTAAAATCACCAGTCTGATTCAGTCTGTTGAAACTGCAGTAGGTTATACTGAACTAAGGCCAGTTAAGTTTAATGCACATTATGTAGTAGAACAAAAAACAAAACAAAACAGGAAAAAGTTGTTTGCTTAATGGCTCATTTTCTTTTCCCCAAATTCCAGCTTTGGAAATAATACATTAAAGCAGTCATTGTACTGTTTGGGTTTATTTTAGCACAGCCTGTACTGAATACAAATTATTGAAAAGGAAGAAGAAGTGGGTCAAAGCTGATCTGATCCACTCCAGTTAAAAAAATTAGACATTCTGTAAAATTCTGGTAGTATTGAGATCAATATAAACCCTCTCCATTACTTTGGGATTTATTCTGAACTTCTGCTGCTTAGTTTAATGCAAATCCTCATTACAGAGTGATCATAAGGGTGTCACAATAATCTATGCTCATAGAATAGATATTCCCTTGCAAATTTATATGCATTTATAAAGTATATAATGTGTGTATGTATGGGTAAGGACGTTACAGAGAAGTTGCAAAGTACGTAGTGCTTCTCAAGAAGATTCTTCCCAAGAAACTGGGGAAAGAGTAGCAAAGAAAGTGCTATCTAGTGGGGTGTCTCAAAATATACATAGCTCTCAATGAAAATATAACAGAGGCTGGGGTGTGTGATCATGTGCTCAGATCAATCAGGATATGAGCAGGGAAGCAACCCTGTCATATATATATGTATATGTAAAATACTTTGAAATATATATTACAAAATCTCTTAGTATGTATAAAAAATGCAACATATTTGTATATGCATGCTAAAAATAGCTTTTGCCACTTTTTTATTAGGAGAAACTCTATGAGAGAACACAGTGAATTGCTGAGTGTTATATGTCACGAGTAATATTTTTGTTCCTTCATCAAAAAGTAAAACATTCGCATATCTACTACTTTTAAGCACTTTGATTATATATGATAATTATTAAATGCTGGTATTTCATATAATTTTCAACTTGAAATATGAATGATTTTTGGATCAGAGTGTATTCTAACATTCTGAGCAATTTTATTTGAAGACTTAAAAACTATACACTTTATTTTCCTTGGGATTATATTTCAGTAAAATCACTTGAGTCTGTGGTGTTATGGTCCAGGTCTCAGCAAAATCCCAACAGCATCCTGCTGCAGAAAGCACCGTCTCATTTCACCTTGGTTTGGATCCTGCAAACGCAGAATTCTGCAGCAGCTCTTCCGCTGGCTGGGATGTGCCTTCTCCTGTGCTGCGGGGTGGAACTAAACTGCCACTCATTTTCTACTCAGATCTCTCCCACTTCCAACAGAATTGTGCAAGGGTGAGATATGCTTTGGGGTGGAGATAGAGGCTTTTAATTCTGATCCTCGTTCAAGTACTAGACGTGATTCATAATTGACCCTGTGTATAATAAATACGATTTTGTTCACAATCTGTAAAAAATAAAATTTAATTCACCTTCCTTCCAAATTAGGTGTGTTAAAATTAAAGTGGGAGTGGGGTGTTCTCAGTCTGGATTCAGGACATGCCTTTTGGGGCTTGGATCTGAAATTTCAGTGTAAGCTGTCTACAGGTCTGCTGTAGCCTTCCAGGAGAGCTCAGGCTTTTCCTTTCCTGCGAAACCAGCCACGTGGCCCAGAGCCAAGGTTTCCTTGCTAAAGGGCTGAATGAGCCTTTCAGAGGTTCTTGGCGGACCTCACAGCAATACACACGTGTACCAAGAGGAAAAAATAATCCTGAGGACATGGGGTAGATGAATGGAGCTGTGGGCCAGTTTTAGTCCCCAGCTTCACAAGTTCCTTGATCATTTCCTAAGCAATTACGTGGGTGTAAGATCTGACCGCTGATTTTCCTCCCTTCCCTTTGACCAAGGCTGTTTTGTCCGTTGTCTTACTATTCCTTGCTGAAGTGAATTGCAATCCTACCCTTCCATGGGTTGTTTTTGTACCAGTTTGCCTGTCCAGAGTCCATTGCTGTAACAACCTCAGACTTCCTGGGGCGAGGTCCTAAAATCTTATCCCATCCTTTCCTGTTACTCAGAGTTCGTTTTGGTATAGTTTATCAGGTCCCTCCTCCAAACGGAGTATTTTTAGGTAGTCCCACAACTTATGCCAAACAGCATCTCTTAGAAGTGGTTGCTTAAAAGTAGGTCCTCATTACAGTACCCATAGCTGACTTTCAGCCCTGCTGGCTGGCTGTGTAGCAGAACCATTATGTTAAACAAATGCATGCTCCTTCAATACATTCAAGGTCATGTTGGTTAACTCTTTTCTAATTACGTAGTCTGTTGTTGGATAAGGCTTGCTTCTGCAACAAAGAAAAAGCAACTTGATTTGTAAAGATGTAAATAATTGTGGAAAGAAAAGGAATTTAACCAACTATGGCTTTAATAATGCTAACTAAATGTATATGAGAGCAATCTGCAGCTATTAAAAAAATCTGGCTTTTGTGTTGTTTAGCTAGCAATGTTTGGGAATATAGTTTTGATTAAACATTATTGTTTCAGCAGCAGACCTATAGTGAGTGTTTGCTGATGACAGCTCAGGACTTGTCTTGAGTCCTGGACCTGGAAAACATCTCCAAAATCTGGAGCTTTAGACAAAAGAGAATTTCAAAATGGATATAAGGTCAAGAGATCTCAATGCAATTGTATCTCTGTCCCTGTCAGGCCAGACACATGTGAACTTGCTGTTGTATTTGGTACGTGGCTCAGTGTATCTGTGGAGTGCACTTCATTGGTGAGCATTGAGTTGACATAGTATGACCGGTTTGTGCAGTGTAGAGTTTAGCTGTGCTACTGTCATCTCTAGAAAGCCATCAGTGATGGCTACTCAGCAATCTCTGGGCTGTGCAAATTCTGTTTGGAGACATAAACGCATTCTGCATTTGAGATCCCCGTGGGAAAAGTTTCGTGACCAAATCGAAGTCCCTGCCTGAGCCATGAACGGCATCAGCAGCAATCTGTGCTGCAGGTTTGTAAGGTGTTCACCAACCCCCTGCCAAGGCATCACCTAGAGAATTACCCCACAGTTTCTCTCCATCCAAAACACCGCCATTTATTTTCCCAACATGTCATTATATTTTGTGTATCAATTCTTGTTATGCTATTGTTTTAAACACAATCAGCGACAAAATGGTACTTTTAATTCCCATTTCTTCCTTCTCTTTTCTTGGGATCTTGAATGTGAGATGGCTGCTCATGTGACACAGCCAGCCAGCCAGCCGGCCGCTACTCTAAAAGCTGGTGTCTTGCTTTCATTCGTGTACTTAAATTCTTTTAACAATTAGTAAATATTATTTCATTAAGATACAGTGGAAAATCTTTAAGGAACATCTTAAGTGTCTACCCAGTGAATTTAACCAAAACCTTTCTTGCTTTCTCCCAGGATTTTATGGCTATCAATTAAATTTATTATGCAGTAATGAACCATGCAGGATCTAAACCGACCCAGGATTTACTTTAATGGATCATTAACTTGTCAAGTTCCCCCTTCTCATTTCTCCCCCCCCCAATATTTTCTTGTCTTGCCAGAATTCTCATTATCCCAGCTATTAATCCATTTATTAACTTTGGACAAGGATGTATTTCATTAATGAACGCTTAAAAATTAATGACTGCACAAATTAAGTCTGCTGTAAAAGAATAGCATACTTACAGGCTTTTTAGGATATGAGTTTTATTTACACTCCAAATAGATGGCACATGGACAGTGGTTAAAACTGGTGACAAAATCGGTCATTTGAGAGTCAGTTCAAACCATTTAAATTTTCTCCTGACCTCAGTATTAGATTTGCAGCATTTAGTCCTATAGACTAAAAGTTTATCTTTCCATAATGTTATTTTAGAAATAATATTGTAGATCAACCCCAAAAGTAACTTCCATAAATACGTTCACTGTGCTTTTCATTCTTGTAGCCTTCAGAAGAAGACATTCCAATTGCATTTCTGTTGGAATTACACACTGAAGCCAGTGTAGCTACTGACAGCCTCCCATTTTGTCCCTGGTTTTCCTAGAAAGTACAAAGTATTTAGGATCTGGTTTTCCTAGAAAGTATGAGCCACTGTTTAGAACATAGTACTGCTGAATGGTTGGAAAATAAATGTAATAGGAATCGCATTGGTGTTGCCTGCTCAGATACCAACCCACAGCATGTGTGCAAACAGAGGAAAACCAGTACGCTAGACTACGACTTAAATAAGTTGTGTTTTTATCAAATAAAGTATTCATAATCTGTAAATAATAAATGCATTTTCCCTTTCTGTAAACATTTCCCAGAAGACACTACTGGGAAAAAATAGCTGAATTGACAGACACTCACTTCTTACTTGCTTATGGCTGTTCTGTTCATCGTGCCTCCTGTGAGACAACGATGTCCCAGAGCAGATACCCCAGAGCCAGTAGTTCTCTATTAGCCACATTTCAGGAGAATCAGTCAGACTATTTTTCTCTCTTTTCTATTACGATCCATTCATCTATGTGTTAGTATTAAGGATTTGGGGGGTTGCACATATGTTACCATTCCTATCAGTTTACATCACAAATTATTACCACTCTTGCTCACACCATATCAGCCTTGTACAAGTTATAACTATCTAACTGGAGTAAATGAAGTATTTGCTATTTTGCGTTCATGGCAGACATCATAGTATCTGTGTTATACTGCAAACAAATACAAACTGAGATAGTTTTAAGCTTGTCTGATGAGACTTGGAACGAGCAGTGCAAGCCTGGAGGGTCTTGGGTTTCCAGGGGCTTGAGTCCGTGTGGAGTACTGCAGCTTGAACACTGTGGAAACGTCAGGGAACTAATATCTGCATGTTGACATGTACATTCCAGTCTAAGAAATCGTTTTCTCACCTAGTTTGCTAATTAGTTTGATTTGGGAATTTATTAACTAATTTTGTTTGCTGTGGATTTGATGTCTTGAGTAGAAGGATTCTTCTAGTTGCTAAGATCAATAGACCCTACAGAATCCTGATGTGTCCTGACTTCACGCCAGAGCGAAATTTGAGTACAGACGAGATTTTCAGAGTATGGGGGGTTCCATGAAAAGAGGCCCCTGGCATGTGTCTTATAAAGTGGGCCACAGTGCACTCAGCTCCAGTCTGACCTACTGGAGAAGAAGTCTCTAGGCAAAGAAAGTGGCAGTGCCCCCTCAATGCTGAGCACAGACAAAGGCTCTGTCATGCAATGTTGACAGCAATAGTTATAACAGATTATAAAGTATGGACTGTGCATGAAGCACTGTTATACCACCCATAGCAAGAGGAAGTTGTAAGAAGCTTGCATAGTTTATCCCCCTTTGAGCCGAATGGCTTTAACCCAGCAGATGTTTCCTACCTTTCTGACCAGTAATAGACAGCTGGAAAGTGTGTCTTGATCTGGGGTATTCTAGTGCATCTCCTGAAACCTTCACATCTACACCATGGTTACTTTTTCTTTTACCTTATGTGGATGTGGATATTCACTCAATCACACATGGGTTTTATATTACTAACGAGGCATATTAATCTTATGAACATCTGAACTTGCTGGATCCAGTAGCTTGCCTTGGTATTGGTTTTATGTGAATGCTGCTAAAAAATTCCATCTATAAGCTTCTCTCTATTCTTATAATAACTATATCTCTGAGGTAGCCTTCTAATGAACATGAAACTACCTCAGCAAGTCCACGACCTAAAAATGACCTGCAGTCATTTCATAGGCATTTGTACGAACCACATCACAAGTTATTCTCCCTTTCCAACAACTTAGAGGCCAGTGGGAATAAGGAAAGTACTCTTTTCCCATAATCCCTCGCATGGAGGCTGGAGGCAAGCAGTCTCAAAAGGGTCCAAGGTTTCAATGCTTTCATCTTGAGGCAACACAGAACTACTTAAGAGCTGCATCTCTGTCTTGCTCATTTTATTTGTTTTAGGGATTTAATGCAAATTCCTGGCATCATTTCAAAGCCTGTTCTTGAAGTTAATAAAATTATAATATTAAAAGAAAATAATAACACATTCTCAGTGTTACAGCTCCATTGTGGAGATTGGTGAGCAGACCTTCCGCCAGGTCCCCTTTGTTACATTTAATAACAATCACAGATCTCCAAACCTCATGCAAACTGTAGAAAATTAAGAGCGTTAAGACCAGTAAATTCTAGTTTAATGGTATTTATTATATTTTGTTTCCTTTGAAGATGCTTAATCCCTCATGAAATAAACAGCAGAAACAAATAAGAAGGATGTTGCAACATGTTTACCAAAGTTATGAGGCCTGAGTTTGGGATTCCAAGGTGGCAGGCTGGAAAACAGTGCTGTTTTTCTCATCCAATGCCCGAGGGAACTCCACCTCATTTCTGAGTGAGGTGGTGGCACCACGTATGTTCAGGATAAGCAGCAGTACCAGCTCGTGGCTGAGCAGCTCCTGAGCGTCTGCAGTGTCAACATAGGCAGTGTTCAGATGCTCAAACCTCTGGCTGTGGACGTAAGGTGAAGTGTAGTAACTTCTAAATGCTTCTCTAGATGTCTCAATCAGATCAGAAACTACACTGTTTTTCTCTAATCCTTGATTTTTGCTACTGTTTTTCTGATGGATTCAAAATGCCTCTGAGCTCCTGAAATGGGGATATTTGCTGCAGCTTCTCACCATAGACCCTTCCAGAAAGGATTCCTCTGAATGAGGAAACAGCTAAAGGTCTTTTAGAATCTTTTTAAAAACCTCAGAGGAATATGGAGTAATTAGTCAGCTGCATTTTATCCTCTCATCGAGGTGTTTTCAGGGACTAGGGGCTAACTCATAATTGCTTAATTCTTTGTTCTCACTCTTCTCAGGTTCAAAAGTTCTTGATGCCTGCATGAGAGCAACTAAGGATGCTAATTCTGCTTTTTGTGTAGTAATAACCTTGGATCTACCAAGCATTTAAGACCCTGTAATTTGCATAACTTTTCGTCAACAGCAGACAAAAAGAGAACAATAAAGCTCTAATTTGAGAGTCGACCTTTGTAAGATTAAAGGAAAAAGAAACTATATATTAAATTGTCAAAATGTTTCTGCAGAATAGGTACCTAGTGCAATTCTTCAGGTTCAAACTTAATCTTCTTTCATCTTTCTACACATGATCACCTGTACTCTTGCCAGGATGGAATTTTTTCTTGGAGTGTTTAGATTGCTGTACCAGAACTATTTTTATTTATTTATGTGATAATATATATTCCCTAAGGCCACTTGTTGTCATAAATACAATTTGCAGCAATCTGATGGCTTATTCTCTAGACGTTTATCTTTCGATATCGCTTTACTGGTGATTAAACAATTTGAGGAGTTAAAAAAGCTAAAACACTAGAGCGAATCTAAAAATTCTAGCCTTCAGGGGTGGCTCAGTCCTGTGACCTTTAACTCTTTAGATGCTAAATAATAATAATCATAAAAAAGATGCTATAAATTTTAGCTGAAGTAGCACTTAAGATATCATACGTGCTAGAACAATAGAACATCCGTGTATTACCTCAGCCAAGTCATGCTGCTTTGTTGATACCCAGAGATGCTTGCAAATAATTTAGTTTCTGCAATTTACGTGAGTTAAATAAGATTTCCCTCTAATAGATGGAACACCTGTTATTATTGCCTTAGATACAGATTAGTATTCCTTTCATTTAATTTCTCTTTCCATCGTTATTTAATCTGTGCAAATTAATTTTTAATTCATTATGCCTTACTTGTATTACATTATTCTTTATTTATTGATTAACCCACCCGGTTAGGATGTAGGCAAAGCTCTTTTCAACACATTGTTGTGGACACCTGCTTTTCCTGGGGTGTTTCTGGTTCCAGCTGAGGTGAGAGGTAAACCAATTTGTGTTTCTAAGAGGCCAGTGGCTAGAAAAGATAACAGGAAAACACAACCCTCTAAAACGATCTGGAGGAACAATTTGTCTCCTACCAGTCACGTTCTTTTTAAGAATAGTTTTACAGAAGTTTGTATACCTAATGTGAGAAAAATACTGCTTTTGCCTTTAATTTCAAAGGGTGTCTTTCTACCCTTAGCTTTTTTTGTTTGTTTGTTTTTGTAACAATGAAATGTCAAAAATGCAAAATGTTTGAAGCCTTGAAAGTGCCTCTCCAGCCACAGCACTGAAGAAGTTCCAGGAGCAGTAATTAAGTAATAATCTCATTGGTTGTGCTGATTTCCCAGGCACTAGGGTACAAAGGGATCTAAATTTATCATGGGTCCCACCATTACAGAGAATCCCACCATTCTCTGTAATGAGAAAAATATTAGAAATATTATATTGCTAGCATAATTTTCACAGTGATACAGAAAAATACCTTGTTCCTTGCCCCTACATGACAGAAATCTGCTTTGCACTATAGAAATCTGAAGTTTCATGGAACTGAGGCCTTAAATGTTCCCAGAAATGTGTCTATGAGGGCTTCCATGTCCCACAGCCACAATGTGAACTTACTGGAAGTGGGACATTTTGTATACTGTAGGACCGAGTCACAGAGATGAGGACATGCTCACATGGCACATTGTGAGCAGAGGTGGCCTCACTTTACCCACAAGCTGAACTGACCAAGTGCCACCTCAGCACGGGGACTTTCCTCCACACCCAGGTTAAACCTAGCCCTGGCCCTGCGAGAGCCTCATGCAAGAGTTGAGGTGAGGTACAGGCTTTGTGTTTGCCCTCTCTGGGGTTGGAATTGGCCACACTCTGAGCTCCATTGTGCCGACCTTTCCAGAACAACAAAGCGTTCAAGCTCAGAAGGAAGGATGAAATTTCAGGGCTGCCAAACATTTTTTGAGCATCTGTGTGTCAAAATTCCTCTGAAAAATTGTAGCTCAAATTTTTGCACTGACTGATCATTCCCAAACTACTTTTGTGATATCAATTATTTGTTCTGTAGGGGAAAAAGAACAGTTCTTTTAAAGATGTGTATTCTAATATTCTTTAATGCCATCTAGAGAGTGGAACCTTCAAATATGGCAACATTGGTGTGTCAGTGTGTGTGAAAATCCAAGGGCTCTTTTCTCACCTATATGCATCATCGGGACTGTTTCTACAAGGAAGAGAATATGCTTTCAATATTGCTCTGATCTCCCAGTTGGGCAAGGGAGTGGGAGAAGCTTGCTCTTACACATAAACTGTTAGACCTGCAGTCTAATAACATTCAATATTTACAGAATTCATCCTGTAAATCAGAGCAATTTATTCGTTTCTGTGCTATATATTGTTACACTTGCAACAGTTCACTTCTTCCTTCTATATATTTTCATATAGTCCCATAGTCCTTTGGGGAAGCTTGAACCTGAAAAAAACGTACAGAGCAATATAAATGATCTGCCCTTTTCCAGCTGACTAATGTGAGCTGTAAAACACTTTATGATACAAAGGAGACTTAACATCTGGTCAAGTTTACTCATCATAAACACACCTGAATGAAAAGTACTTCTTGTTCTGTGGAGCAGAGCCAAATGAATGATAGACTAAGACAGACATTTCATGGTGTTATATGCAGGAGCTCTCTTCTTGCATTTCAATGGCAAAATTGGAGGTAACTCGATAGTAAAATATGCAGATAGCCTCAGGACACATCATATATTCTTTTATTCTGAAACCTTTCTATAATTAATAATGAAACCTAATTGCAAACTCTCCATTCTTTTCCTGAAATGATTATTTTCCTAAAATGTCAAAGGATTGATGTTTTTCAATGTTGTTGTCAATTCAGCCCAATAACAATGACAGGTCTGGTGGAGTGATGCAACATTTGTTCTCTTAACAAATTTTACACTTCAACAACTTCTAATTGGGGAGAAAAAAAAAAGAAAAAAGGGCAACGCTAGAGATGGCTAAGTCTGGTGTATTAGCCTTACTGTCTTAAAGGCTTTCCTGGTGGTGTTAGTTGTCCCACTGCAGAAATGCAGAGTTAGGTGGCAAACTTTTCTCCTTCTCCTAATTCTTTTTCCCGGGCAGGCAGCTGACAGCTCGCCAGCACCGCCCTTTGTGCTTGCAGAAAGCAAACAGGCTCAGCCAGCGGCAGCAGCAGCAGCAGCAACCGGTTCGGAGCAGAAGGAAAAAGCCGAATAAAACAAAAGAAAGCTCCGAGGGACCAGATGAGTGCAGGGATGAGCAATGACTGCCCAAGAAGGAAAGACCCCCCTCCTGCAGGGTTCTGTAACCCCTCCGAGCAGAGAGGTGCTCCCCAGGGGAGAAAAAACTGCTGAGGGGATGCTCAGAGCTTGCTGTGGTCCCCCCGCTGTGGGGGGACCTGATGTTCAGGGATTTGATCTTGTAATATTGCTGGGTGAAATGCACCCCTGTGCTTCAGCAAATCCCCAGCTTCTGTAATTGGTACAGACATATCAAGCAGTAATTATGCCTGGGGAGAAAGAAGAAGAAAGAGAAATCAGTTTTTTTTTCTAGTTGGGTCTCTGAGATGTCCTGCTGGAGTCAGGTTCTGCGAGTGTAATTCATGCTGTTCACAAGCAACCCTGCTGAATTCATTTGGACTGTTTGCAAACTAATGTACTGCTCAACATGAGTAAACATGCCCGTGTCTGGCCTTATATAAATACAAATCAGCCTGGAGACTGTAAAGCAAATACAAACAAAATTCCTTCACTCCAGCCCAGGAGCAAAAAGAGGAATGGAGAATGGTTCAACTGTTTTCTTTCCCCCCTCTCAGCCAACATATAAGTACCCCTCTGGAGTTTACAGTGGATTATATAGCACCTATGTCTACTAAACCCTGGATCTGTTCTAGCAAGAAAGCCCTTATCTTCTTTCAAAGAAAGGTTACGTGTCTGCTGCTATACCCTGCATTTCTTCCTGCCCCTCCTGAGAATCACCACTGGCATTTAAATCCCCATGCAGGTAACTGTATTGCTGAGGCTTCGTTACTGCAACAACACCATTAGGTCTGATTCTGCCCATTCTGCTTTCATGAGCCACCTTTTGTCATTCCAGTCATAAACTGCAGGGACAGGAGTCTTTGGCCTGTGTTTTGCATCACGGTATGATGCAGATTTGGTCTGTGTCTGAAAATTTGAGTTATACCAGTAATACATCTGCAAATCAAAAACTCTAAGAGTTTATTTCTTTCTTATTTGAAAAGGAATAAAAAAAAAAACAAAAAAAAGGCAACAAGTTTCAACCTGTGTATATTTTGTAAAATCTTAAGAAAACAACCTTACGTGGCCTCAACCGAGTTGAACAGTATTCTTTAAAAAAGGAAACAGTCCTAAATTCAGAGTGGAATTTTAGCCTCAGCTTTGAATTTCCTGGCTTTTGTTGGTTTCTTATGTGCCCTCGTTACTTCAGCAGTGTGTTGGTTTTGGTCTGACTAATATTTAGAAATTGTTCCATCCAGCCGTTAGATGTCTGCTGTTTGATTCATTGCTCTTTGACTTCATGAGTGAAATTTGCACAGTGGGTCCTTTTCCTGCCACTGGTGTGTCTCTCCCTGCTCCAGATTCCGTTTCCTTCTGTCGTAATAACCTGTGTGGTTGCCTTGCAGCTCCAGAGCGGTGTGCATTTCAGGCTGTACCTTTGCAGGGATGTGGTTTAGGGAAGACAGACAATTATTTTACTGGCCCAGGATGAACAGCCTGAATGAAAAGCACCAGCACAGCGGCACAAGGTAGTACCCAGATGGGGTGCTGGCAGCAATTCCAAATTGAGTTATTCCAGTGGGGTCTGAATAAATATGTGAGAGAAGAAATTTAAAAACAAACAAACAAACAAACAAAAAACCAAAACACCAAAAAACTAAACCACAAACAACAACATGAAAATAGAATTTCAAAGCCTCTTGACAATATGTGCATTTTTAAATGATAAAATATTTTGTCAAGCGTATTCCAAAGAAATCATTGCACAATAGTAAGTGTGCAATAGGAGTGATTTGGGCTCCTTGGCCCACTGAGGAGACTGCTGTCAGTGTTGGAAAAACAGCTATTGCTTCCTGGTATAATTATCCTGAACCAACAAGTATCAGAAGTGCTCTGTTCTTTGGCAGTAAATTATGGATAATCCTCTCATTGAAGTTTATGAATGCCAGGGATCGTGTAGTATTCAGAAGCAGAAAATGTATAACGTGCCAAGAAGTACAGTGTCTTCCTGATATGCATAACCAAGGCAGGGATGAAACCACATGGCAAGTCTTAACCCAGCCTTCCTTAGGCCATCCTACTTGTTGTAAGGGGTACGTGCAGCAGTTCATGTCTCAGGAAAGAGAGGAAGGATTGCAGGGCACAGAGTGGCCGATGCAACCAGCACCGCCAACATCTCCTGCAGGACATAGACACCCTGTTGCCATATTCTGTTCTTGTAGTGACAATTCCCATCTTGTCTTCAGTAAACTGTACCATGTCACTTTTTTCAGAATTTGTTTGGAAACTGAGGACACCTAAAAGCCAGTGGTGCCCACTGTCAGGACAAGGGTTAATGGGCACAAACTTGAACACAGGAAGTTCCATTTACACATGAGGAGGAACTCTACTTCGAGGGTGGCAGAGCCCTGGAAGAGGCTGCCCAGAAAGGTGGCGGAGTCTCCATCTCTGGAGATATTCAAAACCTGCCTGGACACATTCCTGTGCAACCTGCTCTGGGTGGACCTGCTTTAGCAGGGGGGGTTGGACTGGAAGATCTCCAGAGGTCTCTTCCAACATCTACAATTCTGTGACTCTTTAAAAGACAAGTTAGGCAACAAACAAGTTAATTGCCACAGTTAGAAGGAAACATAGAATCATAGAGTGGTTTGGGTTGGAAGGAACCTTAAAGATAATCAAATTCCACCCTCCCTGCCCTGGGTAGGGAATATCTGCAACGAGTTATACCAGAAACCAAGTCAATCCATTATAAAAGCCTCCATTAAATTGACACTATTTGCAAAGAGGGATCCAGAACTATAGAGTGAAACATGGCAAAAAAACACCAGAAAAAAAATAAAAGCAATGAAATGTGACCATTGCTAATGCGGAGATTTCCCTAGTTTTTTATTTTAAAAGATCCATTTTTAAGGTTATTGCAAAGACAGAGGAACAAATATTTTTTTGCTACAATTCGTTTTGTAAAGATATATTTCCAAAATCTTTCAGCAGGCCTGATATTAGGTTATGAGCCAAAATTTTCAAATGTCACATGGCAAAAAAAAAAAGTTTGCTGGTTAAGCATGGGATTTCTCCTGGCATTTCATAACATCAAGTCTTCTGATTTATTTACATTTAAAACTGGTAAAATTAATGATTGAACTAACACAGAGGGCCCTTGTCTGTTTGCAGAATTTCTGAGTTACACTGATTTTATTATTTAATTTTTTAAGACTGTAAGTGTTCAGTTTTAAGTGGGATTTAGTTTTCAGCAATGCAAATTTTTCTTAATGTTAAGAACAGATGTTAGCAATATACCCACATTCGGGAACATGTTTTGTATGTGACCAAACTCAATGTAATTGCCACATCATTTGGTAAATTGGCATTACAAACAAGTCTCAGGGGAAGTAACATGACTCCCTCTGTATGTCACTGCTTTTGAAATTTCCACAGTAAAGACTCAGGGTTTAAAGCTCTTCTCTCTATACCAGCGTCTCAGATAAAAAAGCTTATGGCTGGGACTTGCTGTTTCCCAAGGACATGGAATAGCCTCCTTTTACTGCTATAAGTGCACTTTCACATGGGACAAGCATTTGTGTCATGTTGCCTTGCAAAAAAGCCTCTCTAGCTTTTTTTATACAGCTAAACGTGCTATACCATGCATCGAACAGTGGCAGACTGCAGAGAAGTAACAAGTAGAGAACTTAACTTTTTTGTCACTTAATTAGTCCCAATATACAGGTCGTGTAGTTTGATGGTAGCTGTTAGAGCTCTCCTATCACTGTGGTTATTGCCACTTCAGACTGGAAATATTAAACAGGAACAGTGCTTTTAGTTCCTCTGGCTAACATAGCCCGTCAAATTACCTCTATCTGCCACAGATGCTATTCCAACATTATTATATTACAAATAAATGTGTTTGGAATGATGTCTGGCTATCAGCATTTTGTCATTAGAGGAGAGAAAGGAAGACCAATGGTAGATAGATATTACTATCTAGACTCTAATGAGTCCCTAAGGAAAATTTAAGGGGTAATTGTAACAAGCCTCTGGATGGACCAAAAAAATATTAGCCAAATCTCATCTGTTCTCTAGCTTCCCTCTTTTTTTAAACTGTCAACACTTTCCATGCCTTTTGGCTCAAAATGCCTGTCTTCATCTCAGCTAAGCTCCATATAGCTTTTTACTTCCTTACAAAGTTTTCAAAAAGCTTAAGAGGCTTCTTAAAGTGTCATTTTGTATGTGGTAGTAAATCCAGCTGAACTGGATGCACTAATGAATTTGTCAGGGTATTTATATGGAAGAGATGTGGGGGAAAAGTTCATGCTGTAATCTGTGCATCTCTCACATGGAAGTATCTGCCAAAAACAAGAGCTTGGTGTCTCTACCTGACTAATGCTTTGCTACAGAAAATATCTGACTGCTAGCACTAAAAAAGGGCCTTGTGAAAAACAGCTAGAAAAAGGGATCAAATGTATGATTTTTGTCACAGACAGTTTTACTTCATTTTTATGACTGTTTCTGTCTCCAGTCCAAAAATATTTTCCAGTTCAAATAGTCAATGAAATAAAGATCTCTCCTTTTGATGGAATAAAGATGGTTTCCTGTTCTAGGTGTGTTCTTTTAGGTGTCTGCTAGGACACCTAAGCCCAAGTCTCTGGAGCTGACTTGGGAAATGGGCAATTGCAACAGCCAAATACCTATTTGTTTTTCCGGTGATGTTTGGTGTCCTTATGTCACTCTCAGCACTTAAATCAAACCATAGAGAGACAAGATAGTATTAGGAACATACAGAATATTGACTGTTAAGATGTGATACGAAATAAGGAAAGAAGTATTCTCTGTAATCCTGGCAAGAGACGTATAGTGGGGAATGCTGCAATGACATTCAGGAAAGTTATGGTGATAGCTATCAGGCATGGCATAGTGTCCTAGTAGATTGCTAGATGACTCCAGTTCTTGGTGTACTTACACATGGTCTGGAGGATCCATTAGATGGTTGTGGTCTTGTCTAAACTCTTTGATTAATTGGTTAATATTTTTTTTTGTCCTAGAAAAATAATATTCTGAACGTGAGCTATAGGTGCTGTTTGGTACCCACTAACTTGTCCAAGGTGGATATTAGCTCTTTGTGACTATTGGAGGTCATGACCAATGTTTATTCCGTATGTGACACAGAATTGAATTCTCAGAGAATTCTTGGATCCTGCTCCATTTTTCCTAGAGCAGCTCAGACCTGCTGAATGCTGCTGAGCAAACCCACCTGTAGGACAGGCTGGAAAAGCTTGCAAACTCCTCATCATTTCAAGCCAGTAGAGGAAGAAGCCAAGGAGCTGTCAATATTTATATTTAAAACTAGAAATGCATCTTTCTCTTTATTTCTTCTTTTTTTTTTTTTGGAGGGGAAACCAGACTGGGAGAGTGAAAAACTTGTTGATCTTATGTCAAAAATAGCACATTTCTCTGCATTTTCTTTTTCTTCTCTCACAGTTTCCTCCATTGACTTTGGTTCAGCTCTCACTGGACCAACAAGCTCTGAGAGCTCCTATAAAATTCTAAAGTAAAAAAGAGTGTGCCTGCCAGGTGGGATTTTTTTTCCCCCAGTGCTCACAGCTCTAATTTTCACCACATGTGAACAAGTGTTTGCAGTTTTAAAGATGTGTTGAGTAATTGCACATGCGAGACATCTTCTCTTTAATGTTCCCAGTGTGTTCAAAGCTTTTCCGTGAGAACACCCCTGTTAACAATGGAGCTGTGGCCTCTAGCTTATGCTTAAGTGGGTACTGCTTTGTGTTGAAATATAATTGGTAGCACTTGCCTATTCTTATTCCCTTAGCTTACCTAATGAAAGACACTGCTATAATCTACTTCTCTTAGGATCAGGGTCTGAGCCTAGAAAATCTCTCTCTAGATGGAGGCGGAAAGTCACCTGCAACCAACTTTACTGTAGGTAACATGTTTTGGGGTGTCAAAATAGGCCACAAGGAGGGTGGAGTGAGGCTGTAAAATGATGTGCTGCTTTTATGCACCAATAAAAGGAATGGCCCCCTGTGCAAAAGGGCTTTGTCATGTGTCAGATGGATGAAATGTGCAGGATACCTGTTCACCGTCCCTGTGACACCACAGAAATGATGTGCCAGAGCTTCAGTGGTGACTGAACGTTTTTTAACACAGCTGAGGAGGAGGCAGAGATTTATCATGAGCCCCGATCACCCTTTTTCCATGCACTGCTAACCAGGAGAAGGATGACTCAGGTGATGTTATTTCAGCACATCACCCTGCAAAAATCGTGTCTTTAGGTTAAACTCTCATAGCCTTGCTTGAATGTCCTGTAGGATTCAGTCTGGCCAACGTCTGCAAGAGAGTAACCAAAGAAGAATGGGTTTGGAGGGCTGATCGTGCTGTGGGACACAAATGAGGTACAAATGGTAGAAAATGAGATTTGAAAGTAGATGAAGGAACAAAATTAATTGTTGTGAGATAGGACACAGATAACAATGGTTTTCTTAGATTCTGTAGGTTGCTATTCTCCTGCCCAGTACTTCTGTGCCAAGGTGGTAATGAAATGCATATTACCTCCAAAATTGACTGCCTTTAATCATTACTAAAAGTAGAATTAGAAACAATGTGGTGTTGAACCTTGTGGTGGGAAACCTGTAACTATTCCCTTTTTCTCCATTGGTCTGAAAATGTTGTATAGTCTAGGGTTTTAGTTGAAATAACACACAGTAAATAAGGCCAGTAAATGTTTTGTAAATTGTAGGAACTATAATTGAAAGTAATTTACTCCTAGTTATTTCTGGAGAGTGGCTGATGGTAGCCTGTTCTGCAATGCCCTCTGCATGGAGAAGCATTGAGCCACCCCTAGTATGGTTTGGAAGAACACCAAAAGTGCCTACAATAAAGATATTTTTAAAATCCAGGGAAATGACCCACAAGCACCACTTACATTTATATTTTTGTACCGTTCCAAAGTTTTGGTCAAGACCACCACCCTACAGGACTATGTGCTGTAAAAGGGCAGCACGGACCTTGTCCCACAGAATTGTGGTTGACTTGAAGCAGATATGAAATAGAAGTGGCACGACTGTGGCTGAGTAGCCGTGTTTCAGGTCAACCTCCACCAACAAATTTGCAGGTTGGAGCCCTCCAGCAGGTCACAAACATGGGAGCATGTGAGAGCATTCTCTCTTTGAGCTAGCATGGCCGCTCTTTAGGCTGTAAATGGAAGTGATCGTGCTTTGCAGATCCAGAGGTCTCTGGTTCAATCTCTGCGGATGAACTCTCTGGAGATGAGCTTACAGTTACGGTGTAATTCAAGGCAGGAAAAACAAGTTGAGCACATTTAGATTATCAACACCCTCGAAAAGAAACCTGTTCATTAGAGTTATGACAGGCCCAAAGATTCATTAGTTGGAAGGAGGTTAATATGCATTTGTAGATATAAACCAGAGCTGATCAGAGCAGATTGAGTTCCCTCAGTAGTAGCTTATTACTGAAGAATTAAAGGTTGCAGTGGGATCTGCATCTAAAATTGGAGGAAACTGCTTGGCCAGAAACGCTTTGGTGCTATTATTGCTTTTAACTTGAATTGCTCTTTTCCCTTGTTGGTATTCGCTCTATGATGTATGTGTGGAGAGCAACTGTAACACTTCTCCAGAATGGTATAAACTTGTCATATTAAATTTCACTTGGAAATTAAAAGGTTTCTAATCAGCAGAGCAGGGAAGTTTTGGAACAGCCTTCCAGGAAAAATGGAGGCCAATAAATTCAACCATAATGAAGCCTGAACAGTTTATAAAAGGGATTATATGACGCAGTCTTTAGAATATTATGGGAATGAAATTGATGAACTCTGCAGCTCAGTTTCCAAACCATATCCCTATGTCTGGATATTACAGCCCTTCTTTCATAACACATTTTTACTGCTAATTCTGTGATCATTGCTGCATGAAGAATATCGGACAGTAAATCCCAGAGTATCATTTTATGGTGCCCCATATTTACAGCTGCTAAATTTCAGTTTAAAAATATATGTTATGTCAAATTATTTTAATGTTACTTCTTCATGCAGGCAATTGAGGTGGTTGTTACAGGACTGAAGGGAATCTAACGTAACACAAGAACAGCTGTAGCAGGTTAGGGGTTACCAGTTAACCCAGTATGTCATCTCCATCTATGACTGAATGAAAAGGCTCTGCTCATTAAGAGCAGAGCAAGATGGTGGTGGTACCTCTTAGAAGCCCTTTCCTAACTCCCAACAATTTGATGCCGACAGATTCCCCAGAAATAAGATCTAGTTCCTCTGGGTTTCATAAGACCTCTAATTTTTCTTCTCTGAATTCAAGCAGCCACTGTTTTTTAACACAGGAAGACTTTTGACACCCTGGTGCAAGGGTCTGCAACCTGCATGGAGAAGCGTTTCCTTGTGATGCTGCCTGCTTACTCTATTTGATGAACAGAGAACAACTGTGAGTGTCCAGCCTACTGCAGGTGTACTCTGTCATGCTGCTGTTCAGCCATCTCCTCTCCAGACTGAATCATCCTGATGTGTCTGTGCAGAATCCAGCCTTACCTTGATTATCCTCGCTATGCATTTAAGGATCTTTTGTCTTCTGTTATGCCCTTTCTGAGACAGGGAGACACTATAACTACAGATAGCATTCAATATTTACACACACCACAGATTAATACATTGACATAAAGATGTTCTTTGTTTTGTTCTCTACTCCTTCACTAACTTCTAAACATTTGATTTTCTTTTTTTCAATAGCTCCTGAGTACTGAGTTATTTTCGTAGAACTTTCTATTCTCATCTCCACATCTCATTTGTGAATGGCTTCAAGCCCACTGCTTAAGACTTTTTTTGAAGTAGCCCTAGGTTATATTTTAGTAGAAAATATTTCCAGTGTCCCTTACCATTAATGGAATGGAATATTCATGCTCTTGAGCATAAATATACATTTTTCCCTCCTCCATTAGGAGAGACAGTCCTAATTCAGCCTCCAGACCCCTAGCTGAAGTTAGCCATTTTGGTTTCTCATTCATTTCTGTGTCTGTTTTCCATTATAAAACAAGATACAATCTGTATCTCTCCACAATTCCTGGTTGCCTCAGTCCAGCACAGCTGCACAGGAGTTACAGGTCTTGTTCCATGTTGGAGCTCCAGCTAATCACTCCAGATATGGAGAGAATCTTCTTAGTAGCACCTGAACCTTGGGACATTATCATGACTCTTTGTTTATAAACCTGCTCTGAAATTAACTGTTCACTTAAGAACTATTTTTCTTTTTCCTCCCCCAACAGTGAAGTTAAATAACTCACAGTCTTGCAAAAGAAAGGAAAAAACAAAACACATTTTGAGCCTTTTCTTAGATGTTTTGATCCTCATGGAAACAATGGGTTTCAGTGTTTACTGTATCTATTATCCAGGTTACTGGAGAGTGCATTTGTAAGCAAATGCAGGAGTTTCCCACCAACAGTGGAGTTTGTAGGAAATAATAGTAGCAGTCCAGACTTTTGGAACATTTTCTTCTCTTTTCTTAGCTTTACTTAGTCTTTATTACTAATTATCATCTGATTTTGGCTGATAATGTTAGGTTTTGGCTGCTTTTTTCCTCTAATCTATTAATTGCCTGAGAGATTGTTTCATATAGTTAGGTCAGTAGTTTACATACTTTATCTAGAAACTCGCAGTGTTCTTTTCTTATTCTAAACAGCTAGTGAAGCATAATGGAACCTGGAGAAAACACATGAACTTCCCCCAAAAGTGAGCTCCACTGATTTTCTGCTTTGCTGGCAGGTAAATCAGAGTGAGCTGGCGAGCTGAAATTCTCCGTTTCTTATCCTTATTTGTGTTATGACTTTACAAAATTCATATGACCTGTGCTGACCATGCACAGAAGGAACAGATTAATAGAATGTCATGAGGTTTAACCAGTGCTTGTCACAACTTGTCAACCCTTGTGGGAAATTGTTGTTTGGTAAAATTAGGATCACTGACTGACTTTTTGTTCAGGGATTTTACCAAGTACAGCTATGAAGATTAAGCATTCTTGATTGTATACAGCTTGATATTTATTAATTACAAAGAACAATATTGAAAAGAATTGTGTTTTTCACTGCTCTGGAAAACAGGATCTGACACACTGCCTATGGAGAATTTACACTTAGAAGGTTTCTTTGAATGAAAAAACCTTGTGGTATGAAACACACAGGAGTATGGTTGTTAACACCCAGCTAATAGTTTGGTTGCTCCTGATTTAATGTACCTTTTAGGTACCTCCATTAGCTGTGATAATTCAGTCTTTCCCCTTTCCAGTTAAAACAACATGCAGAATGCTGAATACAGACATGTATTAGTCCTTGTGCAAAATGCTCAGCTCTAAATTGATCAAAGGAAATCATTGTGCATGAAGGAAGGTGTCAGGACACAGTTTAAACAGTGGCCTACAGGAAAGATGGAGAGGGACTCTATATCAAGGAATGTATGATAGCATGGGGTTTAAAACTGAAAGAGGAAGGATTTAGATTAGATATTAAGAAGAAAATCTTTACCATGCAGGTGATGGGACACTGGCCCAGGTTGCTCAGAGAATCTATGGCACCCCTGGAGGGGTTCAGTAATGAGCTGGACGGGGCTTTGAGCAACCTGGTCTGGTGAGAGATGTCCCTGCCAGGCCCGGGGGTTGGAACTCCATGATTTTTAAGGTTCCTTCCAACCCAAACCATTCTACGATTCTGTTTTGATGTAAGATGATAACACAATGGAAGATATATATATATATTTTTAAACTGTTAAAATTTGTGGACTGTTCTGTAATCTTTATAGCCATTTCGCCTGCTAGAATAGCAAGTGTAAAATTCTCTCTACTTTGCTGCCAATAGTGACACGAATTGAAAAGCCTCTCAGATTCAAACGTTCTATATTTAAGACTCATCAGGTCATTGATGTCATGTTCAGCAGGTGTTTAGTTGTAAGCAGCAACTATATTATAGCAAAAGTTCATATTTAATTCAGTTCTATAAGATTATGCTCTCTTCCACAGAAGTATGGATTTATCCTACTGAAGTTGGTGCAGTTTGCTGTGTAAACTTATGTATTTAATATTGTCAGAGGAGAAGGTACTGATCCCATTTTTATTCAAAAAATTTTCAAAGAGTAAGTTATTTTTTTCTTTACTGGAGGAAATGTCGAGTACTTCAAAATAATAATTTTTACATAATGGCTTGATCTGTTTCCACAAGGAAAGAAATTTTCAGTTGTAGTTAACTTTCCCCCCCCAAAATCCCACCAAAACCAACCCCAAAACAAGTGCGTGTACACAAGCTTTGTGATTGCACTCACTGGTATAAACAAATCAACAAGCGCTGCATGTCCCGTGGGAGGTAGACCACCTAAATGAATATTTGAGAAACAAGTTTGAAAATTCCTTTGTAAAGCCAAAATTTTGACTGAGCTTTTAGGAACTTGACTTTTTGTGCTGCTGGGAAAAACAGTGCAGCTCTTTGTTTGGTGAACGCTGAGGGAGAGATACACAGATGCTCTTTCCTCAAGGACTTTCTTAACTGTCAGTGCTGTTATTTAACAGCAATAATAAATGATAACATTTTGCACTTCTGCAGTCACTTTAATTTGAGCAGGGCAGGTTTTTCTCCAGCTAGGACAAGCTGGATGGAGTCCATTGCCCTCAGCAGAGAGGATGTACTTCAGTGCAAACATCAGAACTAAAATAAACAGAGAACCAAACCCGAGGAAAAGCAGCAGCAGGACTGTGGCCTTGGTGATGGAGTTACTGACAAAGCTGCTAGGAGTAAATAAGGAAGGGACAGCTTTATCTTGAGGTCTATTTATTATATTTATTATGGGATAAATATTGAAAAAGGCAAAGGCTTTGAAATTCTGTAGACAGTAAGCTATCCAGCAATTTGGAATTTGCTGGAAAAATTTGGAAAATTGCCATCCTTTTACCACGTGCAGATAGTGTAAAGAAAAGGTGAATCCTTCAATGCAAATGAGAAATTAGTTTGTAAACTGTTTGGGACAGAAGTGATGATTTTTTTATCTTGGTCAGATCTGTTAGGGCAATTCTCTTCAAGGTCTCTCTGCAGTGCTCTGTGCAAATAAATAACAGGAATAATCAAGGAGAAAGGGTAAGTGATAAGCATTGGGTTTGGGTTTTCCTGCTGAAAAAAATGTGAATGCAAGCCTAAAAGGGTCCTGCACTGAAAGGGACCTTGTACAAAAACATTTGAAGTGTTGCACAGTGCTACAACCCCTCTCCTCCATCAGACATAACACTTCATTCACCTGAAATCATAGTGACTCTTGTCCTCGGGAAGCAGTTATTGGGAGATTTAGGACTGTATGATAGCTCTTCCTCTCTGGGGAAGAACAGTCGTGGGGAAATTCATATAGCCATTTTCCTTGTTCTTTGGGTTTGAGTGTTTTCTATGAGTTTTTCTATGAGTGTTCCCATGTCTGACTCCTCCTTCTTACAGAGAAATTTTAGGGAGGAGTTTGTAAGTGTGGGAATGTGGGTATTTATTGCATGTGATGGCACTTCAGTAAGCCATTTACAGTATTTATACCAGAATTATTCATAAAGCTCCTTGATCTGGATTATCAGTTTTCTTTATGAGACAGGTAGAACCGGAAAGGGAGTGAGAGAGGCTCAGGTTTTCTCATTTTATCACTGTGATTTCAGCAATTGCTATTCTACACAGTGTAGATGTGGAAAATAAGGTGAGTGAAGCAGCCACGCATCAGCGAGACGTTAACTGATCCAGCGCTCTAGTAAAAGAATTAGACACAACCCCAGTGTGAGCTGGGGCACCGCAACAGCCCCAGGGTGCAAGCCAACTGTGCCCACTGCACAGTGTCTGCTCCAGGGTCTCTCCTGCACCTGAAACCCCTGTGCACTTGGGCATTTTGGTTTGCCGGGCTACTCTGCCATCTGCAGTGCTGGTGCCATGCTGAAGAATGCACAAGTTCCCCATGGGAGGGCAAAGGAGCAGAGATGAAGGGCAGCCTGAAGCTGCCTCTTTATACCCAAAATCCCTCTGCTGCCTTCAGAGCCAGAGAAGTGCAAGGAGGTAGAACAAATGTGACTCGTGATTTCAGAAGCTGCAGTGCTTGAAACCTGGTGAGAAGAACATCTGAGTTCATAGAATCATAGAGTCATAGAATGGTTAGAGTTGGAAAGGACCTTAAAGATCATCGAATTCCAACCCCCCTGCCATGGGCAGGGACACCTCCTGCTGGAACAGGTTGCTGGCAGATCAACTCTGACTTCTGTCAGACCCTACTTAGCAAAGCATGGGGATGAGCTTTCAGATGAGGATGTTTTCTTCATGAGGTTCTTGGTGCAGCTTTGGTTTTAATATTCCTTTTGATTATAAAGTAACCCACTCTTTCTGAGGATATTTATTTGTTTTTCACTTTTCATTCACTTATCTTCAAAGGCTGGCTCATGTTGACGTTACGGGGAGAAGAAATTGAAATAGTTAATGTGCATTGAAAATTACACAAATCTTACCAAGTTTTCTGATTATAGCAGTCTCGATTCAAATGAAAATAAATATACAGGTGAAAAATGTGACCCAAGGGTTTGCGTTTTTCAAAGGGCTTCTTTTTTTTTTCTTTCCAAATGAGCTTTAATAGGATTATATATATATATGTTTTATGGTATTGAAATTGGCATGCTATTCAAACCTAAAAAAACTTTTCATAGTTGTATTTAATTATTTCTACTTCTTTGAAGCTTAACATATTTTCACCATATGGCAAGCATTTAATTTTTCCTATTTTTCTAGTGGAGATTAAATTAAAATTGTTATTTGGTTTAGCAAAAGGCTTCAACCTATCTGTGCTACAAGTCAAGGGTTCTGTAAGCTTGTTCTTCACCATCAACTCATATTTTTCTTTACAGCTTGCTCCAAAACCTGCTGAAGTCAACAAAGCCATACTGATCATCAGTAGGTTCAGTAGGTTTTGGATCAAACTCTATGAGAACATGGCAGTTCTCCATTCCTGCTGCGAAGCCGGTGACAGAACCACAATACATCGATATTATCATAGTTTCCACAAAAATAGTGGCCGTGTGCCACATTGTGGGTGGTCTTTTATACCAGTCAGAGAGAAATTAAGCCAGCAGGCACATAAAATGACAGTGAGCCAAGAGGCCTTTTATACCCCAGGCCTCTAAGGAGACTGTCTTGTTGCCTAGATTGTCGTGTTTAACCCATTCAGTAAAATAAACATACCAATTCTCCCTCCACAGAGCCTCCCCGCTTAAGTCTGGATTATACATATATCTGCTGAGTGGGCATTTTAACTGGATTGAAGACTTTGAATCATTTATGGCAGTGATAGGTTGCTCCCACTACTGAAATGTTTACGATCTGTGGGTGAAAAGTGACTTTTTGCACCTCCTTGGAAAGCACTAAAAACATATTCATTTCAGCGATTCATTCTATGATTCTTTATAGAATCATAGAATGGTCTAGGCTGGAAGGGACCTTCCAGATCATTGAGTCCAACCATCAATCTAACCATCACTAAACTGTGTCCCAGAGTGCCGCATCTATCCCTCTTTTAAATAATTCCATCACTTCCCTGGGCAGCCTGTTTCAGTGTTGGATAAACCTCTCGGAGAAGATGTTTTTCCTAATATCCAATCTAAATCTCCCTGACGTAACTTGAGGCCATTTCCTCTTGTCCTACCACNAGCCTGTTCCAGTGTTGGATAACCCTCTCGGAGAAGATATTTTTCTAATATCCAATCTAAATCTCCCCGACGTAACTTGAGGCCATTTCCTCTTGTCCTACCACCTGTTATTTGGGAGAAGAGACCGAACCCCACCTCTCTACAACCACCCTTCACTCTCACAGTGTCAGGAACAAGCCTTTTGCCACCACCAGCTGCGAACACTGGCCCTGTGCCAGGCACCTCGGTGCAATGTGTAACACCCCTGTTGTCACCCTGTTGGCTTTTCATTCTTTAGAGTGCAGATCGTTCAGGCCGGAAGGCCAGACCCAGGGCTCAGGGCCCAGCCTTGACCCACAGGCTCTTCTTATGCTGTACCTCTCCTCGAAACAGTCACATTTTCAGAAACAATTAACCACTTTTTAATGCACTTTCCACAGAACTGATCTGAAATTAAAGAAGAAAGTCTTGAAATGTTCTGAAGACATCATCTGCTCTTTGCCTAGGTGAGACTGACATTCCTGTAGGAGGAAGTTAAGCCAAGAAAACAAGTAAATTCCTTATGTTGCTGCTAAACAAATCAGCCTTGCCCACTGGCTCGATGGCTAACTCCCAGCTATAAGCTAATAAAGGTTATCTAGAGGAAAAGATTGTAATATGTGAAAGAGGCTTTGCTTGACAAGACATGTGATGCCTCCTGGATACATTAAAGAATACCTGAGAACAAATTAAAATTCAAGGTTTCTAAATTCCTTAGAGCTATTTCCAAAGCCATTCTTTTTATAACCAAATAATTATCGCCAATCCCTGACACTCTTTTGTTTACCCACAAACGCATATTTTTCTTGTAAGAAAGCATTCATACTGTTAAAGTTAAAGGTTTCAGCCCCTAAAGCTCATTCCTTATTGGAGACAGGTAAGCAACTTAACTAGGCTGCTCATGTGCTCTTATTTAACCACATGCTTTAATTGCTGTGCAGCAGCTGGGCCAAAAAAAGCAGGTTTATATGGAAAAGAGAGAATCTAAAAAAGTTCTCATCTAATTCACCATTCATTGTAGAGCTGTTTTGTAGCTCCACATTTTGGCTTCTTGCAAGAAGCCTTGGTGCTTTTCGTATGAGGTTCAAACATTCTACCTACACCTGAATTTTATGGCAAGACTAAAATTAGGACACAGTATTTCTTTTTATGCACTGGAGTGTCCTGAATTGAGTAACCCTGCCATGAATACAACCTAAACCGTGATGTTTGTAGATTCCAGCTTCATGCCTGGAAAAAAAATATTAGCTACAGGCAAAGAAGCACTCAGCAGGGAGAGAGGAGCTTTGGATTCCAGCCTCTGGATGAATGTTTGTTTAAGGAAATCTAACCCAGCTCCCTAAAAATCGTTTTTTACAGTCCCAAGTCTATATGTCTCTTCATCCATCAATCTAGCCAATAATTTTTCAAACCATTGCCCTATCATCACAAAGCTTGACATGAGGCTAGAAATCTCCAGACTAAAATATTTCCCTATAGCACGAAAAGTGACTGGTTTGAAAGAGGAGGGAAAGTCACTGCAATATCACCACAAGGAGAAAGACAAACGTGGAAGCTCACCTGGCCAGCAGCTAAAGTGGACCAAGTTGAAAGTGGACCAAGTTGAAATCTGGAGCTTGACTATACTGCAGTCTGATAGAATTAAGAGTTCTAAATTTAGCATATAGAATAAATCTCTACTCTTTCTAAAGAAAGCTTTCTTGGGTTTTTTTAGATTTTTTTTTAATGGATAATGAATATTTTTGTTACTGCAGTATAAAAGCTTAGATTATGTTTGATGTAGTGGGTGAAATTGTGTTTCCATTTAATGCAGTGGGAGTTTTAGCATTGACTTGCCAGCAGTTCTTGCCATACTATCTTCTTGAATACAAAGCACAGCTGGGAATACATCTGTTGCTTTGTTTTGTTTTGTTTTCTTTCACATGTTGCACTGCTTGGTTTGGCCGTCAAGCAGAGGGGGAACTCAGGGTAGGAAGTTGTTGCTGTATCTGTCATCTCACCTGAAGCAGTTCTCAAGATTTCTATAAACTGTATATTCTTTGGCTCTTCCACAAAAATGTGAGAATATTCAAATAGAGCTGTAACTGATGCTACATCCGCTTCTTGGAAAAAAAGATTGAAAATAGAGATCACTCAGAAGAACAAAAGACCTTTCTTCACTTTCGTTTATTCTTTGCATATTCAGTTTACTTTTTATCACTTCTTCAGCAAAAAAAAAAGCACCCAACAAACCCATACAACTATGTCTCTGTTAAGAACACGTCCTTTCATTACAGTAGTGTTGCAGGAATTAACTGTGCAAGATTCCAACTATTTGCTTGAGATGCAGAGATATAATCCACGTTAAAATGCAAAATGATGAAACTAGGCCTCATTTTAAAAATTGTTGCAGCCAAGCAAACAAACAAGTAACCACCATTTGGTTTTCTTCCAGGAAATCATATACATGTAATCTTTTTTAAATTTATTTTCATGGTTCTTTCACTTAAAGAAGGTTTGCTTCCTCTTTCTCTCTGCCTTTTATGACAAATGATTTCTCATTATAATTTACTTTTCATTCTTCCTTTGGCTATTAGATGTCACTGACTTGAAAATAGTGTCTTATACTTTCAGTCTTTCATTTTTCTGTCAAAATCCTAAGGCTACAGTTGTAAGGGCATGAATTCCAATCTTGAAAGACATAGATCTTCCTTAATCATATTAATGTTAATCATACCTTATGGCACTGTGGATTTTACAGGGTGAAGCTCTTCACTGTACTTTAATAATGATGTTACTGCAGCAAGGGGCCACTAACCAGTCTCCACCCCTTAAAGGCTCAGGGAATCAAATCTAGTTTATATGAAGGAAAGAGAAAGAGGCAAAGAGGAGAGGAAGGAAGAAGGGAGGAGAGAATAAGAAAGAAAGAAAAAGGGAAAGGGAATGGAAAAAGGAAAAGGAATAATTTGGGTAAAGAGAAAAATCCATATACACCAATTAAGAATGTGCGAATTGTTCTCTTTTTTTCCACAGTGCTTAAGAGCAGCAGGAGGATTGTGCATACTCATGGAAAAGATCCTGGTCTCGGATGAGAGGTTTATATAGACATCCCTTCCAGTGACCTGACATCATTTAACTGCTGTCCATAAACCAAAAGTGGTTTGCAGAGAAACCTGTATGTCTCCATGGTGATCCAGCAGAACAGCAGGCTCCAGCAACATGAATAAGGTACAGACACATGGAACCTGCTTTAAAATCCATGGAGGTACCTTGTCCCACTGCTTTTAGGAGGCTTTCACCCAGGTCCATAATGGTTATGCAAAAAGCAGCAGACCTCATTTCCTCTGCCCTATTTTGTTTGTTTCAAATTTTGGCAGAGTTAGACAGTAAATGTTTAGGAACCAAGGACTTAGCATTCATGTTCTCAAGAGCAAATAATCTAATATCCCCATAACTCCATAATCAGTTTATCATGAGCCCCTTCCTGTTCATTGCAGCTCTCCTTGGGACCCTCACTAGGTCCTCCTTCTTCTCCTGCTGTCTGGAAGATCAATATGATCCACACTGCTGGATATGGCCTAATTCTCAGGAGGCCAGCGCTGTACCAACAGTCAAAAATAGCATTAGGTACACCATAACTTCATGACTCATCAGAGGAATTTTCTTTCTCCAAAAGCTTCTGACTAAGACTGGTGGTGATGGTGGACAATATTCTTCAGTGTATTGCAAACCATGTACTTAACAGCAAACACGATTTTTCTTCACTCTCTCCCACACACGTTTTACCACCATCTAATCTCTAAGGAGGGTCCGTGCAGAATGAATTAGGTCTGTGCACATGGACTGCCTGTATTTCCCCTTTAAAATATTCATTTCATTTTCCAGGTACTGTTGGCCGGGTGCCTGTGTACAGTACCTCCAGTTTGTTTTTCCAACGGCCACCACTGCTGTGGGACCACGCTCAGAGATTGAGAAGACAAACCCCTTTGAGCCTGCCTCCCAAACCCAGGAAGAATGAGCACATCAGCTCAGGCAATCATAAACTCAGGCAATATTTGCAGTTTTGGCTGGAAACACAGGTGCCAAATGCAGACTATTTTGGTTTCATGTTTTGCCTTTGTATTGCTCAGTCAAAACAATTTTAAACTGAATGTTTTCATTAAAAAAAACCAAACACAACAAAAACAGAGTAGGTCTTCGAGAAGTATTTTTAGTTTCTCCAATCCAAAGCACCTGACAGAGGAGTTCTGATTTCTCTTGTTTATAAACCCTTTAGGTTTAGACCTTGCAGTATAATTTATTATCAAATACACTTTTGTATTACTTTTAGACCTAGTTAGTCAAGGATTTACTCCTGGTTGAACACTCACAGAAGCTGGTAATCTGAAAACAAAAAATATCTGTGCATTTCTGTTTATGTTGTTTCTTTCCATGTTTACTAGACTATTTTCTCAGGTGATCAAAACCATGAATATGGACTTATATGGATAGATTATCTTACAGGCCTCTGGGAATGAACTCAACCTTTTTATCTGTGTGATTCTAAAGCAGCACCAACCACGACAGCATAAGCTGACCTGAGCTCCCTATGTGGGCTTCGACCCAGTTTAGCTGGGTTATTGCTACCAGGGTAGGCAACCACTGAACTGGCTTCACACTGCAACACCAGAACTTTAGGTGAATTCCTGCTTCTTAATGAATGGACAAAAGATTCTTGTGATTTTGCTTTAAAACAATGTGAAACCCATATTCTGGTTTGACTTCAGTATGAGCACAGGTGAGACTTCATAGATTTGATTCAATCTTGCCTTGAAAACTGGTGGTTTGGTTTTGGTTTGGTTGGTTTTTTTTTCCTATGCCAAGAAAAGGCATAGTAGAAATGTATAAAATATTTGTTTGTGTGACTGTAAATATTAAATTTTGGGCTCTGGCCTTTGCAAACTCAACTGTGGGTTTGTGGTTTAGTGAATTTGCAAACCTCAGGCCACGCTAGGAAAAATTCAGCAAACATAGGCTGAAATTGTTGGCATTGCTGGGAAGTCATCAGATCTCCCTCATCTCAGCTGGCCTCCTTCCTTCCTCCCAAGACTCCTGAAGGCATGTTTGCATGGGAGCAGTAGAAAGTGAGGGGAAGCTTTAAATGTAAGAAACTTTTATCTGGGAGTCAGCAGTTGAATTTGAGAACAAAGGGTGAAACTTGTACACTCATGTTCCTCTACAACGGGGGTCAAAATCCTAGTAAAAAAGAAGGCACAATTGCTTTTAGTGGAAATAATAATCACTAAAATATTTCTTTTTCTAATTCCAATAGCTTGTGTCCCACAGACAGAGACGAGCGGCAGAGATGCAGCCTTCACCTTCCTGTGGGGATTGTCACCAGCTAAGAAAGGCACATTCCTGCAAAGCAGCTCATCTACTGGGAGCTTCTTCCCACTGACAGAGGATGTAAAATGTTACATATTGGGGACCAGACCAGGGTGAGCAAAGAGGCAAAGCTTCATTGCTCCAGGTAATAAAGAGAAGGTGCACAACCAGTAGAGAAGCCACTGCATTGCTCTCACCACTGCCAAAACCCAGAGTTCAGGCAAATGCAGCGTAAAAAACAGAGGAGGGGATGACTAATCTGTTTCTTAAATATCTCCTTGTTCATCTACGTGAGGAAAGACTGAGGGTGGGTAAAAGCAAATCACCTAAAAATTTGGTTTTTTGCTTTCCCACTTAGATAGAAGTCATGGGGGTACAAACATATTTTCATATAAAGAAATAAAAATAGCCCTTTAAAAGTAATGGTGAACAAAACGAATCCTGTAATTACTCAAGTCCTCAGTAATTCATATGTTCAGATAGCAAACACAAATTTGGAAAAAGAGACAAAGGTAAATAAAAAGGTGGAAGTTCATGAAGGGAAAGGAAACCAGGAATTAAAGGTAGAGAAGAGGTCTGAGAAATAAGGGGTGTTGAGATAAAGCTCTTTCTGTTGTTCATATCCAGGAGTATGTGTCTGAATCACAAGACTCCTATAGCAATTAAGAGTGTTGAATGCACAAAAATACCTGCATCTTCCCACAACAGAGAGCTTAGTTTGGTTCTGTTATTATTCTCTGTGAAGTAAACATGACCATATCAAGGGGAAAGTTTATTTTGTTTAATTTCTTTTATTTCCAACCAAAGTAATTTTATTCTTTATATGTTTCTCCACATGCCAGAGACCTTGCTTCCAACATTTTGACTTTGGCAAGAAGCAGCCTAAGTCAATAAAAAAGAACTCCAAGTGTCATGCAAAATAAAGACTTGGGTACAGTTTTCCAAATGCTATAAAATAAAATTTACTGAAAAGCAGGCAAAGAACTCATATCTAGAAATCGAGTCTCTGCTTGTAAAAGTCAGAGATTAAATTCATTTTTTAAAAAAGTTCTCACATACATCTTTTAAGCATTCCCTTGCCCTATCCTTGCTTAAATATTTGAGGGGGAAAGTAGCTGGAGTAGGTGAGAACATTTCGATAGACATGTGTTAGAAATCTACAACTCAAAATCAAATTACTTCACTCTTTTAAATGACATTTCTAATTTTCACTTCTCAGGTATTATGAGCTATAACACAACTTTTTGAAGGCAGAAGGAAAAGTAAAATAACAGCAACAAAAGACACATCCCAGTGTGTATTTATTTTACTTTGTAACTGAAGTCACTCCAACTGTGCTGCAGGGTATTTAGTTTATGCAATTCTGAAATTTGAAAACTACACCTAAAATTATTTTTGGATCATATTTTAGTGAGATATATAACACAGGAATGATTGATTTGTTTCCATGTTTTGAGGTTTTGTACTCTGCTCAGCTTCTGCCTAAATGCTGACGCAGGCAGGCTTTAAAAAATCGTATTCAGAGCAAGGCAAGAGAAACATCTTTATCTAACTTCCATTTTCTAAGGTGAAGAATAAATTCTAAAAGTAGGCACTGACTTTTATTTGGTCAGAATACAAATTCCTCTATTGTCTATTTCTCTATTAACTTCCATGGGTCGGAGGAAAAGAAGGTCTGAAGGAATTATACATTAGGGTGTTCTCATACCATTTTTCTTCACTGGGAACTGGGAACAAACCTCCACTGTCTCTCCCAGCAACGCAGTGAGTATTGGCCACAAACACAGGCGGCTATTCCTGCCCTGCAATGAACAGCATGGTTTGGGGTGGCCTCTCAGATGTGGCCTGCTTGGGCTAATTCTATTGATTGCCAATGGCCATCATGTTACTGCTTCCCTTTGGAGCTTCTCAAAAGCTTCCTCTAGCTCAGAATAGAAGTGATCTCCCCGGAGCTGTGCAAACCCAAGAAACACTTGCCTTTCATCTCCTGCTCAACCTGTGGAATAAATTTCAAAGTCACCCAGTTTCTCTTGGCAGCCCAGAGATTTGCTGATCCCATTTATTTCCTGCTCAGGGACCCCAGTGGTGACGTGATTCAGAGGCAAAGCAGTCAGGTGGAACTGGTCATGTTGGATGAGCGTGGGGCGCTGCACTTGCTGTGGGCAGGGGACAGAAGACAGCCTGTCCCCATGAGCAGCTCCTCCAGGCCTTTCAGATCACAGTCCCAGTCAGATGTGGGGCAAAGGAAGCATCTCAAACACCTTGGATGTTAGTGAGGAGGAGGGTTATTCATGGTGCTGATCAGCAGGGCTGTGTAGGAACAGCTGCCCAGATCCGCTGGCCAGCAGCAGCAGAATCACAGAATGAGTGACATGGGGTTGGAAGGGACCTCTGGTGATCATCTAGTTCAACCCCCCTGATAGAACAGACTGGAAAGGAACGTGTCTGGGTGTGTTTTTCATATCTCCAGAAAAGGAGACTCCACGATCTCCCTAGGCATCCTGTTCCAGGGCTCTGGGACCCACAAAGCAAAGTTTTTCTTCATGTTGAGGTGGAATTTCCTGTGTTCCAGTTTGTGCCCATTGTTCTACCTCCAGGGACCACTGAAAGCCCAGCAGGGCTGCATTCTCCAGTGGGCTACAAAGCCCTCAGCCACGTCCCATGACAAGATGCAGTTGTGGAGGTCACAGGCTCTTCCAGATCAGCTGCTGTCCAATGCAAAAAAGCATGGTAAAAGGTCTGTCATACTTCAGGGAAGCTCTGGCTCCATTTCATGCTGGGGGCTGGAGCAGGTGCTCTGCAGTAAAGGAGAGCAGTGGAGCACAACTGTAAATGCCAAGCAGGCTGGGACTTGCCTGACTGTCACGAGACCTTCCAGCCATACAAACTAAACAGGATCACCATGCGTGCTTTTAAGTGGGAACACTATATCCCTGTTTCTTAGGTTTTGGCAATTCATGGTCTGTGCCACCTGTCATGTGGACAAGGATATACCCTTATGATGCCTCACCCCACCACTGTGGGGAGCAGAAGCTTGTCCATCCATTTTGAGGAATATAGAAGCAAATACTTACACAACCAGTACTCCTCTAAAACTTAAGACTTTGGAGTTAATTCACAATTAAATGCGATCTACCCTTCATCACTACTGGGGCTGATTTTGTTCCAGTGTTGTTGAGTGTCTCCAGGGGTTGGTATGTTTATTTTTTTCAAGGTAAGGCAGAGATGTTTCTCTGGTATCATTGCCCTAGATTGAATTTGACTTCACTAAAGATATATAACTTCACTATAAGGATAATATAAATATAATATAAATGCAGGTTATCTGCTATGGAAATGTTAGATCTAATTAATAAGTCATTTGTTTACTGTGAAATAGGGCTTATAATACCCCCTAAATGACGAGGGGGAAGCCTGCTTATGGACATTAGCTTTTGCCTTCTGTAATCCAAAGAAATGGGAGTTCTGACCCAAGAAATGGTGCTTTTCTTTCTGAACAACCAAAATGCGTCAATCCAGTCCATCCAGTTGGTGGTTCTGCAGTTCTTGTCAATGGCAAAATGTTTTATTTATCTTTCCAACACTTGCATTAGCATGTTCAATGGAATCACTGAAAAGAAAGAAATATCTTTTAAACTCCTCTGGAAGGTCGGGGTATGAAGCAGATCTTCATAAAGAATTAAACCTTTGAAATCAGAGCTTCACTTTGGCTGTAACACTGACACAAGAGATGGGCACTTAAGAGCAAGGCTGTTGACACCATCATAAATAAACCCATGGTTGGGGAATGCTACTGGGTCACAGAGAGAGAGAAAAAATACAGAACCTAGCCCTGATTGCACGTTGCTAATTTTCTACCCTTCTATGCAGTGGCAGAATGATTGATACCATTTATTTTTGCCTGATGCTATTTTAGCTCCAGGACTAACAAAACAGAAATACTTCTGTCTTTTAGAGAGATTTGCTGGGTTATGCTATCGGCACTGTTTCCCCAAGAGCAAAAGAAATGTCAGCATTAAAAATAATTACAAGTGTAAAAGAAATCCGATGATCTAAATGAGTGGATGCAGTGTATTATCTACAAAAAGAACTGGGTGTGTTATGTACTGTGCTCAAGGCTAACTAAATTCCTTAGCTTTAGATAGTTTGGCATTAATTACCTGTAATTATTTTTGTCTTTTTATTGAGATTTATATAGGTCTGAATCATCCTTTAAAACCTAATTAGATCAGCCATTTCCTCTTCTCTTAGTCCCGTTCAATGCTGAGTTTGTTCTCATTTCTTCATATTTGGATATTGATCTTTTATACATTTGTGTAAATCTCTGGAGAAGAGATTTGCATGAGATGAAGTGATGTGAATGAAGGCATCTCACTGATTTCTGAGAGATTGTACGCACTCAAGTGCCTCGATTCTTCGAAGTATTTAGAGATCTTTTTTGATGCCCTTTGAAAACTAGCTCTGTGCTCACTATGATATGGTCCTTATGCATAAAGCTTCCCGAGAGCTAACCCTGTAGACATGGATTTCAGCTCTTGCCATGCCCCTTCCTCACTCAGGCTGCAAGTGAGGTGACTCTTCACTGCTCCAGGCGCTGAGCTTTAGGTCTAACAGGAGAAGCCCAGGCTTATAGCTCCATAGAATCCTTTGTTCAGTCCCGATGCAAGAGCAGAACTGATGGGTGTTGTAATTGCAGGATTAATACTAATTAATAACTGTCATGGTTGTAAAGGGAAGTTTGACTACAGAACAAAGAATCCTCTTTGTCTTTCTGTCTTTTTTTTAATATATACGTATCTGTGTATATATAAAAATACATTTAAATTTGGTTTTAGACTTCACTTTCAACAGGGAGAGACTTGCTCTCTGTGAGCTCCTTTTGTAGCTGCATTTTCACATAGCAGTTTATTTACTCACTTCCTCTAGTAATGAACCTGTAGGAACTCTGTCAAAACTGAAGATGTTGCACCTGTGTAAAACTGGTTTCAACATTGCATCTACTGTGTAGTTAGAAGTAAAATATACACCTTTTTCAGAATTCCTCAGAACCCAAATATTTACTTTAAACCAATGCAAGTGAGGTCATGGCAATGTCTCTGAAATCTTAGGACGGAGGTCACTGCTGCCTCTTATTACTTATACAATCCATGAACAATACGAAGTAACAAGAACTCTTTAAGCCACAAGCAGAGAAAAAAAATTTGTAAAGCAAGACTGAACATGGGCATTTGGAATCCAGAACTTGGTCCTATTAAAAAGCACAAAAGGGGTACATGTAGACAGAAAATTCTAATGCCTTCAGGTTCTCCATATGGAGGAATATGAGAATACCAGTAACTGTCTCCTAAAGTCCTGCTTACAGCCATGAAATGTTTTAGTAACTCTAAGGCACTCTTCTCATACTTTTACATTTGCTCTTAAATTAAAGGACCTCCTGCACAAGATAGTACAATGCACTCATTACTGTTCCTGGTTTACAGCTTCAGTGCATCTCAATCCCATGTCATTGCATCTACTTCCACATAACCATGCCCTTTTCCACCCCTGTCCTATGCAGATGCAAAGGCTGTTTTAATTCCAAGCAACCCCTCAGCATATGCAACTTTAGTTCTGAATCCCACCCAAAAGAAGCAAGGGATGTGCTCTGCAGAGCAGAGGGAAGGCACGGCTGGACATAAATCCTCCGCCGCTACTGCAGCAGCATCAGGCATGTGGAATCCAACAGGATTATTCATGGAGTAGATATAGATATATTTATTTTTCATCCAAGCATTGGAGCAGAAGTGGATTATTTAACAACAACAAAAAAAAAAATAAAAAAATTACTGTTTTGTGGAAGAAAGCAGGTAGTCTTCCAGTTAAATGCATTTGCAATTCTGCTGGCTGGTATATGTGTGTAGGTGGGGGAGCATAAAACATTTAATGGAACGTTCTGATAATTTTCCCAGCTCGTATCTGAGGAGAAGCAAAGTGAATTTTAGAATCTTATGCTGCGTTTTTATTTAAAGCTCTTCACAGATGTATTTTTTAACCGTATGAAAATACATTATTGCTTAATTGCTTGAAATGTCTGTTAAAGCAATTGGAGAGTAAATTGTTTTAGCTGGGAGTCAATGTCATGCAGCCAAACCACTAGATTCTAGAGGCAAATAACAAAATTCAATTCAAAGAGCAATGGCTTGTGCCACAAAAAATCATATTCACATAAGCAGGCATAGGAGGCTTTATGCTGCTCATGTATTTTGTGATGTAAGAAACTACCTGTTCGTGTACAGGAAGGAAGTGTGGATTTACAGAGGATGATAAGAAAATGTCTGCTCTAGCACCAATCCTCCATATATTCTAAAGTCTGAACTTGGTCCAAATTTCCAGTCCTGTTTAATTTATCTTTTTCTACTCAGTAGATGGGAGTTGTCATGGGGTAATTCCACAGGGGTCACTGGAGTTGCACCAGGGATAACTTTCTCCCGTTAAGTGTCAGCACTGTTGACTACCAGACTCAGGAAATTAATCCGGGGGTGCACACCACAGAAATGAGACCTCATCATCTCTCCAATGCACGTTTATTTCTGGCAAGCTGTGATACAGCCCTGAACTGGGTGTATTTCATGCATACAAATGGAACAGTGAACATTCATAAGGGCACAGGAAACAGTGTCTTTTTTACTACAGCTATCCTCCAAAATTCCTTGTATTTTCTCTAAAAAAAATAAATTAAAATGCATTAGAGTTGTTTTCCTTTTTTGGAAGCAGTTAGCAGGGCACCTCACATGAAATACAAAGGGAGGAGAACTCTGTATTGTGAACCAAAACCTGAACTGATGGAAAGCAATATTCAGCAGATCAACATCTGTTTAAATCAGCCGAGAATTGAGAGCAACACTGTAAACTTAGCAGTGTGTACAGAATATGAAATGAGTTTTCATCAGATATTGGGGCTGGGGGAAATACATAACTGGTTTTCCCGTGTTAACCCTAACTACTGCATTGTTTCTTCTCAATAGGTGGGATTGACTGGGATCAGTAGGGTGAGCTCAGCCCCCTGGTGGAATCTTGTCATACAATTTCTTGTGTAAACGCCAACATATAATCTTAGGGGTTATTATAGTTCAGGAGCATTTTACTTAAGGAAATTAGAAGTAGTGCTGTAATGGATAGAATTAGGTTTGAAGGCTTTATTCACCGCTAGTAACTGAAAATCAGTGCAAACTCTAGAAGGCAAAGGGATCTGAAGCATGAATAGATTCATTTTTCCTGGTGCACGTCCAAACAAGAAAAAAATAATATATTTCATGCTTTGACAGCGATGGAAGAAGGAAGGGAGGGCGGGAATTGCAAATATACCTCAGTAATATACCTCAGTAAAGTGTCCCCTTGTTGGGTTGCCTTAAGGACCAAAACCAGCACGCTCATGTCCAGCGAAGTGTGTCCTTATTTGGCTCAGACCCTGAGCTACGTGAAGGACCATCTTCCAAAACAAGGTGTTTAGATCCACAGTTTTACCACTCATTAGGAAGGTCTGCATTCTCTATTTTAAAAAGTGGATGGAAGTTAATATCTTAGACTGTTTTGTCAACTAGAGATCAAAAAATGTCATTTCCAATGAGACATTAGATAAATAAGATGTGATTCATTGCAAAATCTCCTGATTAGCTTAAGGTTAAGTTAAGCCAACATAAGCCTGTGCCACTCCCTTAGCTTCTTTGTTAGACAGAAGGGCAAAGGCACTTCCAGAGGGCAATTGTTTCAGTTTACCTTTGAACTCAGTGACTGCAACCTCTAGGTTATTTTATAGGCCTACCTATTATTTAGCAAAAAAAAAGGAGATTTTAGTCCAACAGTAGTTTTGATGAAGACAAGTAGAAATATTAGAGGGGAAAGGTAAGCCAGAGTTGAGGGTGAGGGCAAAGAGGAAGGCTTACTAAACACAGCTCCAAAGTTCAGGTAGTGGTTGGGGTTAGACCTCTTTTACTCAGACACCCTGACAAGACATACACTGCTTACTAGATTACCCTTTTAGAAGGTTACTGTGTGTATTGTGGGTCCATATTAACAAGACAAGCTTGTCCTTTTCAAGACAAGCTTATTGAAAAAAATGCTTTTACCTTCCTTCCCACATGCCAATACATGAGTGGAAGGATTTGGGTTTTGTTTTTCCTGTCGCAAGTGAAGACATCAGTAAAGAAAGCAAGTCATTTCTTCTGCCTTGGGATTTAGCAGTTTTTTACCTTACAAACAAAGCAAGCCGGGACTGGGTCTTGGGTGGGTGAAGAGTTCCTGTAAAAAAGACATTTGCAGAGATATAGGGCCGGGTCAGGGATTTATTGATTTTATCATACTGTTCCTGCAGAAGCATACCAGCTGCTTCAGAGAAAAGTGCAGGAAGCCTTACAGAAGGCAATTATGAAATAACTTGCTGACAGGAAAAAAATCTTACTATCCCCCATTAATTAGAGGTTATCTTATGTCCTGGAAGCATGAAGACTTACATCCTTTCCAAAAAGATTGTCGTGCTATTTATCATTTGTGATCTTCACTAGCTTTTAAACTGCATCTTAAACCACATAGTTCTTGGTTCAGCTTTCAAGACTTAATTGCGCAAAATGAACAGTGTTTATTTACAATGAAGACATAAACTCTTTTGTATAAATCATACCAAATTCTTCATTATATCAAAAATTATTGCTAAGGATAACAAAATTGAGTCATCTGGCACCAAAAAATAAGCAGAGCTTTGAGGATTTCCCTCATAAATTCAGCGGAGCATAATCACATTTTGTAACAATGAATTATAACAAACAAGATGAGTTTTCCTACTTTAAAAATGTGCTATTAATTATTATCTGGATCAAACTTCTCTCTGCTTATTTGACCTTACAACAAATGTGCTTGGAAAATTTCCATCTCTGTATTTATGCCTGTCCCTCTCTGGCACATGATGCTAGGACACATACTCAGGCTGATGTCTGACAAGCAGAAATATAAACTAGAAGATTGTAACCCTGAAGCTGGAGACTGCAGACGTGTAACAGTGGTGAGAAACACCCAGCCAGAGTCCCTGACAATGTTTAAATATAACCATATGTCACCCTAGGCAATTAAAACCGGTTTGCTGCTTCCCCCAGTGCTAGACACTACTGACACTGTTTTCACAATTGATCTCTAAAGGGGCACAGCAGCGTACAAGACTGATCATGGTGTAGCCCAGAAATAAGGCCACGTGGCTGGCTTTCAGCCACCAGAACCCTTAGTGCAGTTTTGTACCTGCATTGGCCATCCTGCTTTCAGGTATGAAGGGATTTGGGGTGAGGAAAGGGGCAGGGGCCTGGAGGCTGACCACACTCCTCTTAATCTCCCTTCATGTCCCCCTGTTTCAAAGCAGGTTGTGTTTTATTTGGTTTATTCTCAGGTTTTGGCTGGTGATATTCAATATTGTTCTTGTTGCTGTAAGCCATTCTCACACAGTGTGAAGTCAGTTGGTTCAGCTGGGACTGGAGAAGTCCCAACCTGCCTCTGCAGCCACTGGCTGGGGTGGAAGAACCCCCATGGCTCCCCTCTGCCTGGGGCATACCTTGGCTTAGACACCACAAACTAGATTTGTTTTCACTTAGGAGACCCCTTATATCAAAAAGGGTCTGATCCAGCCTTGTACACTTTGAAACCTCTCAAGCTGTCTGTGGCTCAAATCAAAGGACCGTTTAATATTTCTTGTCATGTATGTCTACCATTGCCCTCCCAAAGCATACAAATATTGCCTTTGTTTCTGTGATAGACACCGTCTTGCCCACACTTCACAATGCTCCTGGTGTGCTTTCTGGGATTTTTTTTTTATTCTACTGGAACTTCCTACCACATCTGTTACTCAATAGCAACCCAAAAGGAAACCAGGTTTCACCTGTCAACCGCCACGTGCACATGACCTTCATTTTTCCATCATGTTCCATTAATGTCTTTCACCTTTTCAAGGGTTTTTTCACTTCCACTTCTCCTATCTGCTCCTTTGGGAAGTGCCATTTTCCTTTTTAGCTACAGCCCCTTTGTTTGTCATGCTTGTTGCATCAACCCGCCACACACCACCATCTCTTCTTTGTCCTTGGAAAGTGCATCCTTTGGCCTTGGGAAGAGGTTTCCCCATCTGTGTTCCAGTGGTGGTTTTCCTACGAGAAGGGTTACTTTTGGTGGCCACTGCTGCTTGCCAGCCTGGCTCTGCAGCACTGTCTTTTGTGCAACAGCTGTTTGGCTCACAGCACTCAACTGTTTTCTCTACCCTACTGACCCACTGCTACAAATCAGCACTGACTGGCAAAAAAACAGATGGATGGAGGACAGAGAAGGGGGCTTTTTCTTTTTTTTTTAAATGTGACCCCGAAGACCCAGAAATCAAACAGATTTGGCAGATATTTTGTACTCCCTAAATGCATAGGCAGGGGATTTCAGATGGAAGAAACTTAATGAGAAAATGTGTACTTAACACAACGGTTGCACAAGAGTTGTTCCATATTGCACAGCTTAGATTTACATACTTCCCAAAACTTCCCAGGGTAAATAAACTGTGAGTCTATACTAATGAGCATGAAAACACACGGCACTTCAAAATAGCCAGTGCAGCTACTATAAGTACACAAAGAATTAACCGACTGCACATCATCACTGGCCAACTACTAATGGGGAAGATCAATATTGCTGAAAGCTATGAATCTTTCACATTTGCTTCTTCTCAAACATACTTCAGGTTGCTATTATTCTTACCAGAGCTCATTGAAGTAATTTCTAGTTTCATCTATGTAATATATTTTTATAAATGTAAAAGTATAGGAATAAATCTTGCCCTACAGAACTTGATTGGCCATTGACTTCTGTAGAACCAAATGTTTACCCACAGGATTTTCTTTCCTTTTCTGGCCTCCACTGCAGTCCAAGGCTTAGCAAAGTACAGAGGAGCTCAGAAAATAACCACTTTATTTCCAATATCTCAAAGGGATCGGTCTCATGGGAATTTGGAAGCATAAAGTTACCGAGGATAAAGAGTTTGGGTGGGGACAGCCCTCAAATTGCTCACAGCAGTATCAGACTACTTCACAGATTCTCTCTTTCTTTGGATGCTTTTGAAAGTGTGTCTCCATGTTAAATGCACTGTTAGGTACTTTCCAGAGGAATCCATATGTTCGTGACCTGACTTGGAAAATGGTTCTTAGACGCAGTTTTGGTTTCCAGCAAGGTTCTGCCTGGCTCATTTTGGTTTCCCTGAAACACAAAGAGCTCATGTGACTGGCCTAGGGTGATTCAGATCCTCATCTGGTGATAGATGCCAGGAGCACTCTATCCTCCCATCTGACCACATAACCACATATCCTCATAAGCGTAAAACTCAGATTTTTTCTACTTTGTTCAATTTTCTGCCTGCATAGGCTATGGTTGCTTTGCACATTACATTGTGATAATGCACATAACCTGTGTTGTTCCAGATCTGCTTCTTTGTTGCCTTCTGGCTAGATGAAACCTGCACCTCTTTACATTTAACTAAAAGTTTTTCTTCATGCAAATAGCATCAAGATTTGGTCCCTTTCACTACTTTGTTTTATCCAGGAGTTAGGGTATCTAGTATAATTCTCTATATATATCCATTCCTTAGTTACATGTTTTAACATTGATATTTAAGTGTCAGTGAAGCACTGCTTTGTGATGACATGAAAAAGATCATCTTATTATTTTAGCAATCATTTCAGTGTTTACTTTCATCTGACCCTTATCAGCTTGTACCCGCAAAGTCTATTCCTGCATAGTTAAATATATAAACATGCACCCACACTCTTATCTGTGTTCATATGCCTCCACACAAATAAACATTTCTGGGTGGTGGTGAACCGCTTTCTGTGAGAAACAGGCAATATGGACAATATGAACCTCCATATGCTCATCAGAGGAAGTGGGAGACAGCAAAAGCAATGACATTGACTATCAGACACAGACACTGGGTAGCAGAAACTGTCACGAGGAAGACAGCAAACTGCCATTGAGAGAATTTGCAGAGTAATGCTATAGGTCTACCTGTGGACCCTCAATTGTGATGACATTCCTAGCTCAGTCTTTGACATACACAGCAGAAAGGTGTACTTCTGAGGAATCACAGAATATCAGGGATTGGAAGGGACCTTGGATTACTTTTAGTTTAAGTAAACAAGAAAGTCCTATTTCTGGTACCACCACATGGCTGGGCTTTTCTTATTATGAAATGTTGTGGTCCACAAAAGGTGCCTCAGAGAACAATGACTAGGAAGTTCAAGTGTTCATAAGCTTGAATTTTAACATTTTACAATGTAAAACTTACCATGTGGTCAAGTCAGTGCACAAAAATAGATGAACTGGAATGCTTTTTTGTAAATATTTCACTGCCAAGCTCAAGCAAGCTGCTGGATACCGAAGACTGTTAAGATCTTGCAATAACATTTAGCGGTGAAGTGTTAGAGCCTGGAAAAGAACTTCTTGGAGCTTTCCCAGTATCACAAAGGAACCGCTGGATGGATGGGACTCAGAAGTTAAAAGGTATTTGCTGACCTTCCAAGCAACTGGTGTCTGTGGGTATAGGTTCAGTGTGACAGATTATTATCCTCCAAGGTATTCATGCACCTAAGCCTCCTTGATGTTAGACCTGTAATTTTAAGTATCAAAGAACTCAAATCACCTCTTCTGTCTACTCATAGCATCTTGATTTTATATATTTGTGCCTCTGCCTTCTACTCTCTTCAAACACACAGAACAATGAGCTCTGTCTGATGCTCACAGTTTCAGCAGGGTGGCTGGGGAGGAACTGCAACCCAGAACAACCACCATCGTGGCTGTTGGTCATGACTTAGGACCAGGGCATGAAATATGTCTCATCTACTATGAGCAGAAGAGCTCTAATACCCTATTTTTTAAAATAACAACATAACTTTTTTATTATACTTATTAATTTTTGAAAGAGAGTGGCAGCCCCCACAATTTTATAAACGGACAAATGTTTCAGCCTGTGTTAGACATAATCTGGGAACGCTTCCCTCCTGGAGGCCCCATGGGATGAGGTGGGGAGCACGTACCTTTGGGGACTCAGCGGAGTGGATGACGTGCCAGGCTGCTTGGCAGGGCTAGGGCTGAGGCAATTCTGGGTTTGCAGAAGGGCTCAAAACCAGGGGAAACTTTAAAGCCAGAAAGCGACAGCCGCATGTAGTTGTGAGGCCTCTGAGGTGAGGCAATAAGTGATTAGTGGTTTCCATGATCTCACCTTTTGACTTCGCTGCCCTATTTAGCCTCTGTGACTGTTTACATGGAGCTAGTCCTTAGAAACCTACTCAGTGTGAGGCAAAAAGTGTGTGCCCTGAACACGAACTGGTCTTTCATGTCTTTTTAAAATGCTTTCAGGACTCTCACTGATCTTCCTCTCCTCTGTTTTATCCAGTAGAGTGTATTTGCAAAAAGAGAAAGCCAGCAGTCCTGATGCCTAAAAATGGGAAAGGATATTTACCCTTCACCACCTCACACCACAAAGGCTTGCTCATAGTTTCTCTAAGGAGTGAACATCACTTTTTTTTTTCTCTCTTTTATTTTTTTAAACTCCCAAATATATTTTTTGAATAGCACCAACTTAGAATTTTGGTGGAACGTGGGTTTTTCAAGTCTCACTTATGTGCGACCAAAATTTACCAAATTCACCTCCTGATTTACATACCCAAAATCTGGACCCTCAAAACCCTTGTAAGATTTTCAGTTGTCTCATTATTCCAAGTACTTGGTTTCTGAAGTTTTTGAAACACCTATATCCCTGCTTCTGCGCAGAAATGGAGCCTTACTGTCCTTCAGAAGGCTCTTTCAGCCTTAAGCCATATAGGGCTTCTTAGGACTCCCTGCCTGTCAATCCCAGAAAGATTTGCTCAAAACTTACCCTTTTTTTACAATAGAAGAAACGCTTACTTTCATGTGCAATCAGATATAAAAATAGGTCATTTCACTGTCATTTCAAGGGAAAATGCTGCACTTTCCTCAGAAATTTAGTGACTCAAGTCCCTAAACAAGACAAAACCAAATAAATAATAACAATAACAAACCTAGGATGCCTAAATTCTAAGGCAGTGCTTCAAAACTTGTATTTTAATCATTGCCCATAGACCACTGATTAAAGTAATTGCCTTCAAGGTAAAACCCCAGGAATATTTTTTTTCTTTGGTTGAGGTGACTCAACTCTTACCTCCCACAGACGTGGTCCTAAGCCTAACCCCTAGAATGTATGGTTTTCTGAAGTGGGGACTTTCTCATGTCAACGGTATGCCACTTTGCGTGGAATAGCTAAATCCTCCCTGGGCAACTGAGAGTATTTGAAAATCATGCTTTAGCCTGTCTTTAAGGACTTTAACCCTCCTCAGAGTGGTGTGGCTGTCCCATACAGAATAGGGTAGCAGGTAGGTTGCAGGTGTTGCCAACAGAGGAAGGTGATTTCTATTTCTTGACCAAGTATTTGAGTCACAAGTCCCCTACTGGGCTTTTTAATTCATTGGTTAAGAAAGCTTGGAGGAAAGTTGGGAGTAGGAGAGCTGCTCCAGTCAGCTTGCGTGAAGAAGAGAGTTTGCTCTGTCTTCACTCAGTTGTGGGGAAACTGATCTCCAGCCCTCTTGCTGTAGTAATAAACATGTATGATGCTGCTTTCCAACCCATGGTCACGATGTCTGAGTAGTTCCTACCAACCACCTGGATCATTTTGCCTCAGTGGTCACCAGCAGTGCCTCTTTGCCATTGCAATGCATGCCCTGCTTCTACTGTAGCTTGTGTCCCTCCTGTCTGTACTCTGGCCCTGATACCATCCTGGCATGAAAGGATCCCACAATTGCACATCCCAGGCAAATGTTAATCCAGGTCTTATGTGTACTCACGTGCTAACAGCATCACCTTGTACATGCGAGAGTCTACAATGCCTTATAGACCCTTTAGTTATCCTTTGGGAACTCTCTGGGCTGCAAGTGAAAAGCCCTGCCTGTGTGGCAATGCAGATGACCTTTAATTTTTGTAAAGAAAGTTGCCATGACCGCCAAACTCAGTGTGGTGTTTGTATGTATTGGCCATAGTCTGAGCACATCTAACCAACCAGTCACTTTACAGTACTAGACTGGTAGACGTCTTCATTTTAAACCTCAAATGGATTGAAGATACAGACATGCTCTGTTTGCTCTGTTCAGGCCCTGGGCCACTTTCAGGAGCAAAGGACTGAACACCAGACAAAACCAATTGCCTCAGACCTCAGTGGTGCCAGTATGGATTACGTCTCTCTTTTTTTTTTTTTTTTTTTTTTTTCTTTATCCCGTGATGATTGTTAAACTTTCATGACTAATGCCTCCCAAGTTTACTTTCAGGCTCTTTAGTCAAATGTTGGTTCTGCTCTCATGCCTGACTTTAGCTGTGATTTCAAGTGAATGCCATACTAATGATAAAGGTTGACCTACAAACTAGATGCTAGAATGTGGATCTTGAGTCTTTCCAAGGGCATTTGTGTTATAACCACCGACTTGTCTGGTAATACTTGTCAAAGATTTTGACCAACTCAGCTCTTTTATTTCCTGTTTTCCTCAAGGCTTTTAAACCATCCTTGTTCTTAATACACTTTGTTATAAAGCCCTGTGGGAACTCTATGATATAAATGGCATAGCTAATCTAATACTTCTCTTTTTAATGCAACTTTTCTGGCCCAAGCTCATACATACAGTTGCCCACACATTTGCTAATGTGAACAGATGCTTTGACAACATCTTTGAGAGGGAGGTCAGTTCTGTATTTCAAAAGTTCACAAGTCAAGTTGCACTGAAAGGCCTCTTTAAACACAACCTTAAGCATCCTCAGCATATCATTAGGAAGATTAACAAAGCCTTTAGCACCCTACTGGATTTCCTTATGTATGAAAAAGCCTCGCAGATCAAAGGAAACATTACTTCAAATAGCTTGTGACTTATCGTGTTCTTACCCTCTCTATCATCATCTTTTCTTCCAGTAGGCATCACTTTTAAGGACAACAGTTTAGCCTCCAGGATCCTTGGTTTTGACCTTTCCAGTTTTCCCAATATTCCTGTGCAATTAAAAGAAGTGACAAACCAAATATTTCATAAATAAAAAGTGTTCAAAATAAGAAAATAACTGCGAGAAATAGTTGCTACTTGATTCTTCTATTGAGAGATTAAGAATATGAGTAAAGTCATGTTTATTGCTTATGGATTTGTCTCATATTTCGCAGAAACTTTTCACTAACACAGAGGTCAATGATATTTGACCTTTGGCATTTTCCAACTACAATGTGAATGAGTAAAGTAGGCTAAAAGGTTAGTCCCAGTTCCGCAGCCACATCCGAAAGTGCATGGACCTTTACACCCATGCAGAGACCCAGAGACATCAGCTAAGGGTGTTCCAGCTGCAAGGCCCACCCACAGGGACTGCTTGCAAGCATTCACGAGCTTGCTTTTTATAAAGTTATTATTCATCAGCTTAGGGTATTAATCACTTTATATTTAAATTTCCTTCAGGGGCTTGTTATTTATTCTGTAGGTGTGTTTTAGCATGCTTTAATAAGAAATTCACTTTAATTTAATCAGTCCTGAAGTATTTTCAGGTTTATTACTTATGCTCAATGCTATTTAAGATATGTATGCAATAACCAAGGAACGTGGGTTTGTAAATAACATATTTGACCTTTACCTTTTTTGAAATTACAACACTGGCAAATCCCACCTAAATGAATCATCTAAAGAATTAAAAATCAGGTACATAGTTATTACTCCAACATATCTATTTCAGTGGAGCGTCAGCCGCCATTTCCATTGTAAGTCCCATTTTCATGGCTATATAATTTGATGTTTTCAATTATATGGGGCTTAAACTGTTCTTAGTACTCTCAACTTAACAAATAAGCATGACAATCAAAGTTAGGCCACTGTGCAGTCAGGGCTGATTCAAAAAGTGTCATTTAACAATAAAAGGCTAAGATTTGTGTTATAAGGTTTTTGTACAGATGTTGAAAAGGAACATGAAAAAATCATCAGTTCAGTATGAATTTAATGCCTGTGACATTTTGTCAGCATTTTAAACTGAGAATTTTGTTACTTCCATTCTATTCCTTTTTTAATTAACTTTCAAATCCCACACTGTTCCAACAGCTGGAATATTTATCATCTACCAGAGCTCATCAATCTCTCATCCTCACACAGACGGCCTATGTAAACAGTCTAACAATAATAAGCTGCAATTAAAACCAGTATCAGAGAAAGAAAAAGTACAGTTTTTATAGAGTGGTCCAGATTTTTTTGAGTCAGAACCAGAGATATTTTTTAAAAATGTCAGTGAGGTATTCCCAAATTCTGTCTCTTTTAACTCGGTGATAGCTGTATTTTAACCCTGACAGACTTTGACAGAGAAATGTACCCTTCATACCCTGCTGTCGTGTAGATGTTACATGTGTCAAAACTCCAGTGACATACAAAAGCTTAGAAAGAAAGTCATCAAACCCTATTATATTCAAGATAAATTGCAGCTATTTAGACTAGTCTATTAGTCTAAGAGGATTTGTGCATAATAAGGAAAAAATTAGTTGCCATAAGAGAATTTTATGTATTTTTCACTGTTGTTCTCAGAGGAACATATCAGAATTCCAGTTGGGATACCTGTGAGGTCAGTGTGTATAAGATCAGATGAGATGATTAGCAGACCATCTGAAAGTAGAACCTCTTATCTTTGCCACATATGCTAACAGGGAATGTCATACCACATATCAATCCTGCTGCTCGCTGTCACAGCAGCATTTGGGACAGGATTCGTAATTCAGAGGCCCGAGGTGACCAGTGGGAGAGTTTAGAAATCTCTTCTGGACATAACCATATATGTATCTATAATGTGAAGCAATATTTATCCTCTCACTTTACATGTGTAATGGCTATAGGAAGGCAATGGACTGCAGAATTGACCCTCTTTTGATGATTAAAGGGACATGCCCCTTTCACAAGAAGGCCAGAGGGACAGAGCTCATCTAGATGGTCTAGATCTCTGGTCTGAAAGCTGAGGAGCAAATGCAAAGCAAAAGATGCTACACAACACTAATGACAAAGCAAATTAGCTAGGAAGGAAGGAATGAATTTTGGAGTGAAAGGTAACATCTCTGAGATGATTACAGCTGCCTCCCTCAAACTTTTTGTCCAAAACACAAAACCTCTTCACATCCTTTGAGAGGAATGACACTTTCCTCTTCTCTGTGTCTCATTCTCCCATGATGAGTCTCTCACCAGTATGTACAACAGAGGCAATCTCATATAGGCTAGGGTAAGGATTAGATTTGTAAAGGGCCTTATCGCTCTTCTTGCTTAAATGAGAAGAGAATCGTGCTCCCATGATCTGATGGGACTCCTTGATATCACTACCTGATGTGTGAGTATTTGCAGCCTGTGTGAGACACATTGCAGGAAAGGTTGCCCACAAAAGAAGACCAGATGCTCTCCTAAAATGTAATCAGTTGATTCAGTGTTTCTTTTAACAGTATTGTGGAAAAGACTAGGAATCTTTAAGGGGTATCTCTGCTCTCCTCAGGAGACACCACTGTTCATAATTAAGTAAATCAGAGGGGCTTAACGTGGTGAAGTTTTCTATCCTATTCTACTGCTGAGAATTTCCTTCACATTGTCTCCACAAGGGCTTTTGAAAAGGGATGCTGCTCTTTTTCTGGCTGCTTGTACTCTAACACCAGGGAGGGAAGAAGTTCTTTCACTCCATGTGCTGACCCGGGAGTCGGGGCACACAGGGTGCTGTTACCAGTTTTGTCACAGCGTCCTGACTGCTTGGATGAGTTATGGAGGCTCTCTCTGCACCCTTTACTCCACACGATAAAAGGACAGGCATAATATTTGTCTACAGGGCTGTTTACTATTAATTGTGACGTGCCAGAAAGCGTGCCAGGCACCTTACAGTACTAGGGGAGAACTGTGTGTTCAGCTTGGCAGGCCAAGCTATGCTGTCCCAGTGGGACGCTGGCTGGATGCCACCACTGTGATAACTCACATCTCAGGGTCAGGAGGAGAGACGTTCTGGGCAGAGGTACCTGGGAAGTGCCACGCTTCGGCGATTCACTTATTGCTTTCAGGTCCAGTTAGGAGTCAACAGGGAAGTTGAGAAATCGCTATATATTGCCTTTGGAACAGGGTACCAGCCCCGAGGATCAGGGAGTGAAGGATGTAGCACAGACCCACCTTCATTGGTCTGCGCTGCAGGCTACATGACAAGCTTTCCCTTCCAGTGCTATGGCACCCTAACTTCTGATCTTCCCACACCCGTGCCTCAGACATGGCATTTGTGCCACTGATTTATCTTTCCCACTAGTTTCCAACCACTTAAAAGAGAAGAAAAAAAAAAAAAAGATCACCAAATAGAATCTTAATGTCTCCTGAGAACATCTGCAGAGGTGATTTGGTTCAACATGAAACACTTTTCCCAAAAGTGTTTCCTGAGAGCAAACCCTATTTTTGTAACCTAGTTGCAAAAAAAAAAAAAAAAAAAGGCAAGAAAGTTATATATCTCTTTTATCTTTATATCCAAATATCCAAGAGTTTACAAATATTCAGTTAAAGCCCAGGTAACATTGTAAGATAAGGTTAATAACTATATGATACGTGTATGAAGGATCAATAGCACTAGACTGAACACAGCTCTACTCAAAGGATAATGCCAAGGTTTGATTTTTTTTTCCTGCATTTCCCTCTTTCTTGGCTCAATTCACAAGGGCTATTTTTCCCTTTTTCCCCTGAGGGTGAGCTCCCAAGTGCTTAGATACGGCAGATGATAGCTGACCCCAGCCAAATGTAACCTCACTGGCATTTAAGGTCAAGGTCCTGCCGTCATAACCCCAAGATTTTCCCCAGTTCACCTGGTGTATATTTGTAGTCTTCTGGCATCAGTTTGGCTGCTCTCGGGTGGGGGGAAACTAAGGAAACTTGGTGCTTTCACTTGAATTCAGTGCCCACCCGTTTTCAGGTAGGTCCTTAATGGTTCGTGATCTCTGTATATTGTGGTAGGTTTTCTGCCTGGGATGGAAGAAGAGATGATTAGATTCCCTTTACTCAAATTTAATTGGTGCTGAGCCTCTCTCCTAGGGTTTGACTTAGCAGCCTAAGTTTCTCCTGGCCACAGGTGAGTGATGCAGTACTGTGTACATACATTGTACATACCTTGTATGTATGTACTGATACAGGATCCCTCCTGCATGCACATCTGCCTGTCTGCCAGGCATATTCTGGGGGAGTTGAGGAGAGTTCCAGCAGTTTTTCTCGCTGCCATCATGCTTTCCTACAAAGGGGAAACCACAGCCCCAGGTTGGCTGCTCCCCTACTCCCTCCACATGCCTCCATTCCCCTTGTGGTTGCAGAGCCCCTGCTTCACTGATAGTTCTTTTGAGGTGGAGGAGGCAATTTCTGTCCCAGAAGGCTCTGCAGGTGACTGCTCCCAAGGCTAATCCTGCACAGGCACTGGGCTTTTCTCAAAAACCCATGGTGCGGAGCAATGTAGGAGACGTGTGATGCTGGCACAGAGCTGATGAACCTTCTGCAGTAGCGGGTAGAGAGCTGCATGGTGGGCTCTGATCATATATCATCAGCATTCATAAAATTCATTTCCTGCCAGGAACAGCCACTCAGCACTGAAAAATCATAATTTCACAGTAGATTGCAATGCAAGTTGAAATAAATCCCTGAGGCAGTGCACCACACACTCTGTCCTGAAGCATGGCATACATCCCCAGGAAGCCTGCTAAAGGAAATACACCAAACACTGTATCTTGAGTGGTCTTTTTTACATACATAGACAATATATATACATATATATATGTGTGTGTATATATATGTAAATGTGTGTATATGAGAAGTAGATAAGTGCCCTGGGAAATATAATTCCCTATGAATGATAGCTACTATTAGAAAGAAAAATGACACTATTCCACCTCTGTACCATCTGTGTTTTTATTAAGGATCTAGCATCACTAAAAAGACAAAACAGCTGCACTTTTGCTTATCTCTGCTGCCTCCAAAGAGAAAATTAATAAAGGTTCCCCAATACCGAGCAATCAAATGCTTTTACCAAAAGTGACCATCAGTTACACACAATTCTGCTTTTGGTTGTATAAGAGAATGACCTAAATGGCTTCCTTATCATTTCCTGTACATCTTTCCCATGCACATATTTTTTTTATAATAAGTATTTTAAAATATTCAGCTTGGTCTTGCCACTGTATTTTTAACATTATTTATGAGCAAATAAGATATGAGCTGATAACTATTCCCTTGCTGACCTCTGTATTTTGCAGACTCAGGTACTTGCATTTATTTACAGTGAGCATAGTACTAAGCATTTGGCTCTTTAAAAATAATGATGAACCTCAAGTTTTTTAAGTTTTCACTTTTTCCATCAGAACCAGGACACCAGAAGTAGTTTTCCCAAAACAAAAATATCTTTCATTCAAGGCTTCTTTGCTCAGAGAGCTTTGTAAATGGAGCTTGTAGAGAGAAGCAGCACAGTATGGCTGAGTCCGGTTAAGACATCAAAACCCACCATAAAATTAAATAATTAACTGGGAAGGTGGATTCATTTCATAGGATGTAGGAGCCAGGAATGCCTTCTGCCTGCATTAACAGTGGTAACACAAGTTAAGGCTTATTGTAGCCCTGCACAGAACCAATCGGAAGAAAATACGCTCACTAAATACTCCGGTATTAGAAGGACTATATTGGGACCATCATTAATGGACCTGGGTCCAACCACTGCATATCACTTCCAAACCAGCATTTAATCACACATTCAATGTCAAAGACCTTTCACTTAGTCAGCTCTTTAGCTGGTAGGCTTTGTTTGAACTCTATAGATTATTCATGTATTTAAATTGAGTTATAATGTTCGTTTCACCAAACTTGGTGTGCTTTGTGGTGATTTCAGCTTTGTGGTGAATGTCTGTCTACTTTAAATCTTAGCAAATAGCACATCTTTGAATAAAACTGTGCCTGAAAGCCGAGGTCTAACACGAAACTTATTTTTTATCATTCTGGTAGTAACAGCTATGCCCTCTTCAACGTTCACACCCTTTGTCAAAGTCACTGCACTCTATTATTTGTTTAAAGCTTCTTTTAAAAAGACCTGATTTTTGCTTGGACAGGGGGGTGCCTTTGTCAATCTGCTTCTCCGTGATGCAACACATTAAAATAGCATTAAGGGTCAAATCTGGACGCTTGTTTCTTTGGCCACGCAACGCGTAACTGTGCAGAGAGATCACCAGTGCGAAAACAGAGTTGTGTAAAAGCCGCAGGTGCGTTGCATGACTACAAAGAGAAACTGCCCTCATCTGCCATAAACACAACGGCCTGAGCCCAGCAGTAAGGGTTATGGTGAGCTCATATTTATTTTGAGATTGTTTCCTTCTCTGCTCAAACAACTCCCTGAATTGTTCTGACCTCCAGTGTACATTCCAAAAAGGCACTTACCTGTAAACGCCACCTGCGTGGCAGAGCACATCATGAGCCACCGCTGCCACTCTATTGCTGTCTTATCATTCATAATGTGAAAATCTGATTGCCCATAGAGCCAGCCTGCCAGCTGCCAGGCCCTGCAGATGGCAGACACATGTGTGCACTACAATTGCATTTTATACCTCTGATGAGAACAGTCAATAAAAATGAAGGCTTTTCCACCTCTGTCACTATCTTACTTCAAAATCTCTTTTTTTTTTTTTTTAGTAGCTGTTTTATCTTTATCCTTGTAATTTCCAGAGGATACTGCTTTTAAATATTTGTGCTTAATTTTGGCATTAGTAAGCAGCTGGCTCACCCATTGGATTTTCCTGGATCCAACATTTTCTTGGTGTTCTCTAGTGTGTTAATTCATTAACTTCCCTCCCTAGTGAAGGATTAACTTTCATCTTGTCTTATCTGCTCTTGTCTTTGCAGTGAAAGCAACTTCTCCAACCTAACTCCTTACTTTTGTGCGGGTAGATCATCAAATCAGAGGCTAAAATTAATCTTCCTCATACCTATGGTGCCCTGGGGGCATGCAGTCATTTCACCTGTGTCAAGGCATTTACACAGAGACCTTGATGTGCACCTCTCCAGGTGGTGGTACCATTGATCATCATGGGAGCTGGAGCAAACCTGCATTCCATACCATGTAACTGCATCTGGTTTGGTTTTGGTATCACTGTGCAGTGTTTCCAGAGCGAGGGTTTCCTCTGTTTTATCATCTGAACATTCAAGCATCTCCAATGACTTGCCTGAGGATATGTAGAAGTAGTAAGGACATAACTGGACTACCACAAAACCAGCTTTTTCTGTTGTCCTAGTTCCAAAAAGGTAAATGGTTGTACCTCTTGAGGGGCAGCAGGAGAGACCTGAAGCTCTTCAGATGGCAATGCAAAGCTCAGGCCTGTTTTCATTTAAGCAGACTAACTCACTGAAATATTTTCTATCTCTTTTGGGTATTGAAGAACTGTTCCAATAAAATCACAACTTTGGGCATTAAAAATAAAAGCTTTGCCTACTTACTTATTTGTTCAGGTACGCATTCAGGTATGATGCATCAAATACACAAGAGGGCTCTTTATATCGCTTTCTACACATGCCAGTCATGTAGACTGGAAGAGATGGCAGTTGCCCAGGTTTTGTTACATAAAAAGCATAAGGACATGGATCACCCTGAAGGTCTGACTCCCTCAGTCCACTCTCTCTGATGGCATCCATTGACAAAGAGCAAGAACAGGACAAGCACAGATGATTTCTCCACTCAAGCCGTCCCAGCTTCTGACCACTCAGCTTCAGATGTGGTTTCCATGCTTTAATAACCCCCAGTGGATTTCTACTCCATGAACTTGTCCAATTTCTTCTTAAACTAGTGCAAACCTTCAGCATCTACAATATCATCAGTCATGATTTTATAGACCTTGTCATTACCCCTGTCAGCTGCCTCTTTTCTAGGAGAGTCCTAGTTGATTTGATGGTTTCCCATGTGGGAGCTGAGAATCATTGCCACTTTGTCATTCTTTAGATCATTTCCAGTTACACAGAGAAGAAACATCGCAGGTGGGCAGAATAGTAGTTCATCTAACAATTTTCCACATGAAATATTCTATGCTGGGAAACAGAAGATATATGATCATCTAACATGGATATGATCAATGCATAAAAATGTTGAATCAACTTTATATCAAGATTTCTACCTCCTTCATGATATAATGATTAGACCATGCATATTGGACTTTAAATTGCCATTATATGAATGTCTCAGCCATCAGAGGGATGCTACATTTTAGTATGTCCAATGTTTACAGGATTGAGAATACCTAAGTTCTGGAAAATTATTTTTTACAGTCCAAGTGTTTTAATGGCTTTCTGGTTACTGGACCCAATAGAGGGATCATTCTCAGAGAATAATATCTACTTTTTACTATAGTCCTGATAAGAAATTGTAAGGCAGACAAATGGATTGAAGTATGAGTTGGTGGAGCAAATAATGCTTCTGCCCCCTTGGCACATGTGGTTCTGGAGAGATACAGGGTATTTAACTGCCCAAGTACTCATTTACACTTCACAACTTAATGGTATATTTATACTTTTCCTAAGGACTTTGAATATGATAATTATACACCCAGGTTTAAAGCTGGGCTGAAGGTTTATTTTAATTTCTAGCACTGTAGTAACTGAATAAATGCCTGTCCTTAGAGCAGTTCGTACAATCTTACATGTTTCCTATAGAACTTGCCATTTTGTTCCCTCTCCTTAGAAAAGAAGAAAAGAAATTTGAATTAGCACAAGGCTATGAAGAAACCAAAGGCTGTAAAACTGGTGGCACCACAAATTAGAGCTCTCATCAGTATGTTCTGTTAGAAGTGACTCTGCACAAGCTGACGCAGACAATAGTGGTCTGGCACATCTTCTGGCCTCCCCTGTCGTAAACTGCATCTCCTTTGGAAACAAAATAGGTGCATTAATCTAAATCCAAGAAAATGCAATGGCTTTAACGTAGCTACCCAGGTTTTGGTCTCAAGTGGAGCAAACACAGTTGCCTGTTTAGACACGCCTGCATGCTTTCAAGAGACCACAAAATAAAGGGTGTGACTGGGTCAGAACCAGCACTCTTTGCATCCATGAGGCTTTTGGGTATCTAAAATCAAACCAGCATTTTGTGATCAGGTCAATTTACTTAAAAAAAAAACCCAAACAAACAGTAGAAAATAACTAATTTGAGGTGCCTAACCACAAGTAATTTGCTATCTGCAAGCAATATTTTTGTTTTAAAAAATAAACACAGTAAAAAAAATATAGTCAGGAAGAAGGAAATGTGTGTATCTTTGTCAACAACTTTGCATTCTCATAGTAAATAGCAATACTTCTGGCATCCACCAAAATAGCATCACATTTGCTGCTGACAGCATGATCATTCATTTTTATTGGAGAAAAACAGGCGGTTTTCCCTATGTTAAGCTCTCATTTTCTTAATCTCATTCAGGGGCTGGTACCAGACTTCTCAAATTGGGTATTTTTTTTTCAAGCCATGCATGGACATACATTCTGATTCTACCATTAAACTTAATGGGAAAAAAAAATTGACCCGACCGTGTCAGCACATTTTTATGAGTGAAACCCCAGAGTCTCTTACTCAAACTCTTGGTACCTTATGAATTTACATGCAGCTTTGGTAACGGCTTTTAAATAAGTGAGCACATTTTAAAACAGTGTCAGATTTGTCAGAATTCTGTATTACAATTTTCCAATTCTGTTGATTTATATGTAATCTTCTCATTTCCTCCCTCTGGCCTCTAAAAGTGATCCTCACTGCTGTGCTCTTCATATAGCAAAAACTAGCCAACTTTAGTTCAAATAAGTTTTTTGACTGATTCTGTCCACATATGTGTCCACATGCCAAAAATTTACTTGATAATTATTTATGTCTTCTAAATCTTCCCCTCATTTTTCCACTCCATTGAAACCCTTTCTTGACCTAGACATCTGCCCTAATTTAACACAGTTTCTGTATATACTGTACTTGCTCCTGATCTTTTGTACATTTTCTTTACTTCTGTATAAGATGTAGACAGTCTATACACAGCACACTAAGCAGGATCCTTATGGCTTGCCTTTCCACAAAATAAACACAACTTACAACACAAGCCGCTAATTAAGTCCCATAGCCATAAAAATGCCCTCAGCCCTCTTTTGCAGTGCTCTGCCTTGTGCTTTTCTAGGGCTGGGAAAGGGTGAAGCTTAAGGAAGAGTTTATTGATGGTTAACACCGTCTCTCTGACACAAAAATGCAGACCAACATAACCCATAACTTTTGGGCTTTGAGCAGTTTTCTTATATGTATATCCCCTTAAAAAAACAAAAACAAACAACCAAACAACCACAAATGGAGTAAGGCCTCAGAGAATTTGCAGGTAATAAATACAGAAACCATACCACCAACCCTCATCCAGTTTTCCTGCTTCTCCCAGATGACCAGCAACAGCCATGGCCAAACCCATGATAATGTTATGCCCACAAAGTCAGCTTCTTGTCTAAAAAAAAAAAAACCCAACCCTAAAATACTGTTCTCTGATCCATTCAGAACCTTCATGAGGGAATTCAAATGGTCCTCATACCCTAGAAAATAGTTGTCTGTTGTATTTCCCTAAATCTACTGCATGTATTGAACCATGAAACTAAATTGCTGCAATAATTTAACAGTTTACACTAACGTTCACCTGATACACGTTACTGATATTTTTTTTTAATAGATGTGTATTCTCAAGTTAAAATGAGAAATTTCCATTTTTTTAAATCCATTTTTTCAAAGTTATTTTTTTTCCAAACTTTAGTTCCAAAAGTTACAAATGCTTTGGGTAACAGACTTCTTTATTTAAATATATTTATTTCAGTAAAAATTTTTAGTTTCATTGAATTTTTCTCTAGTTTTTATAGTTCAAAACACTAATTCTTTACCAAAGCAGTTCCAGAAAATGGGATTGAATTAGTTAAATAACAAAACTCTTCTCAGCAGGTTAAAAGACCAAGATTAAGTTTTAAAATAATAATTTGGATCTGTTTTTTTCCATTTTTTGGTTTTTGTCCAGCTACATTTACTACCATAAATTATATCTATTGTGTCCTCCTACATTTCCGGTTCCCTTATCTAGTTGAATACTTTATTTCTGTTTCCATTCCAGGAGCAGATATCTACAGTCCCCAGGGAGCATGTGGAGAAATAAGTTCTCACTGTGTAAGTCCTTAACACAGCATGGCCTCTGCCCTAAAGTGCTCTAAGGGAGTAATAGTACAGTATTAACCAGTGATACCTCAGTGCTGTATATTTCTGTGCTTCACATGATCCTAAATGAATGACCCCATGGACCTAGATGACTTCCATGAGCTGAGGGACATCCTTCAAGGAGAAGATGAACCCCTGTTCATTGAACAGTAGTTTGGTAGCTCACCGCTGAGCAATGTCTTCATCACTTCAGTTAACTTCTGTCTGGGCCAGTGGAGAACACAGCTTTATTCACACAGCTAGAAGACTCTCTGACTTGCAATCTCCTGCAAGATAACCTCTTCTTAATTGGGTGTGTTGTGGGCTTTTTGTTGGCTGTAGACTCGTTATCACTTTGTAGCCTGCCTGAAAAAGGGTCTAGAACTTCTTAATGAACACTTTGTCTAGGCTTCCTGTCTCCTCTGTCACTGAATGACTAATTACTAATTTCCAGCTATAAATAATTTACATTACATCCTCCTTCTTAACCCCAAGGGTATTTCCTTGAATTTATGTGCTTTAGGTTCTGCAGACAGCTTCATGTTCCTGCGAAGACATCACTGAACACCTGCCTGAAATAAACAGCAATTTTCCAAACAACTGTTTTTAAATATTTGACATCAGTCATAAAAACTGATATTTTTTTTCTCTGGGTGCTGTGCTAAATCTAATGTCTCAGATTCTTTATTTTTCCTTCTATGGGATTCCTTCAAAATTTCTTGTTTCCCAAATAGCTAAATGGCTGTGCTTCCATGAAAACTGGTTCTTCACTAATCCTCTAGTCTTCGCCCAAAATCTCTCTGCACAGCCTGGATTATGATTATTGCAAGAGATGTTCTGGCTGCTACCAGCCGACCCGGTAATTTCATTATGCTTTTTATCACAATCATTTCTAGTGATCTGGGCTCACTGTGAATGCCCAAGGGGATGTTTTTTCCCAAACATGCAATTATTCTGTTTGCCACTTCAGTTGCCAGGACTAAACCCCTGGCCGGTCTCTTGATTATTTCGAATTAGAGCCTGTGGCTCTGTGCTGTTGATCTCTCTTGCCTGCCTGACCTAAATTCCATTGTACACCTGCCATTATGCATTTGCTTAAATCTGGAACAAATTCTGGTACTTGATGTACTGCCAGTCTCGGTTTTTAATTTGGGGAGCTGACTAGGCAAGGTAGTTTGTTTCTGCACTGACTTGTGGACCTGCCACAGAGTGACCCCTGCACGTGCTCCTGAGTCAAAAAAGCTCACCAGGACAGGGAGCACTTTGGAGGGTGCAGCCTTTGCCCAGCATCCCTCGCTCCTCACATAGGCAACAAGACACAACTGCTTCAAATAGGGCTGCTCTTGATGCTGCTCCTGCTCTTGGCTGGCAAGGAAGGTCAGGATGCATAAAATGAGCACAACTCTCAGAAGTTTGGGGATTAAAAATAACACAGTGGAACAGATAGAATCATAGAATGATAAGAGTTGGAAGGGACTTTAAAGATCATCAAGTACCAACTCCTCTGCTAACCTCTCATTAGAGCAGGTTGCTCAATGCCCCATCCAGCCTGGCCTTGAACACCCCCAAGGATGGGGCATCCACAACTTCTCTAGGCAACCTGTTCCAGTGCCTCACCACCCTCACAGTAAGGAATTTCTTTCTAGTATCTAATCTAAATCTCCCCTCGTCCAATTTAAAGCTGTTACCCCTTGTCCTTGTCACACATCCTGACCAAGAGTCCCTCTCCAGCTCTCCTGTAGGCTCCCTTCAGGTATTGCAAAGCTGCTATAAGGTCTCCATGGAGCCTTCTCTTCTCCAGGCTGAACAACCCGAGCTCTCTCAGGCTGTCTTCACAGGAGAGGTGCTCCATCCCTCTGATCATCTTTGTGGCCCTCCACTTGACCCATTACAACAGGTCCATGTACTTTCTATGTTGTGTTGAGGACTCCAGAGCTGGACACAGTACTCGAGATGGGGTCTCTGAGAGCAGAGTAGAGAGGTAGAATCCTCCTGTAGAAGTCATATTTAAAGGAGACCATTGTAGTTCAAAGTAAAAAGAATTTTCTTGGGAAAATATGCTCATTGGCTCTACAAAGTTGTGTTTATCTGGATGAAATTTCTAACCTCATTAATTTTTTTTCTAATACTTGATATAATCAATGTTTCGATCTTACAAATAGTAAGATAAACTTTATGCAGCCAAAGCCTTGGAAGAAACTCTGCCTCAGAGGCAGGAGGCAATTAAGGTAATTTCAACAGCTGGCACCAGCTCAGGGGTTATGAAATAAGGAGCTGCAACTCTCACCACCTTCAGGTGAAGCTGTAAATTTTTTCCTTTTTTTTTNCTTTTTTTTTTTTTTTTTTTTTTTTTTTTTTTTCACTTCTGTAACTGAAACTGATATGTCCTTAGGGCATATGGTCAGAAATCTGACCTACCCCAATATTAGTGACCATTAGAACATTTTGGTGAAAAGAACTTGGCCAGAACCATAACTGGAGTTCAACTGGAAAAGTTCACAGTTTAGACCAGTCCTATCCAGCACATTATTTGACACTATTACCCTCTAAAATAGGTTCTTGTGGGATGTTCTTACAACTCTACCACAATGTCTCTGCTTCTAGTCTTCATTTTCACAAGACAAGAGCAGGGCCAAAACAATGGGCCACTTGCTGGTGTACATAATTTTGGACACCTGGAGGTCCATTGAAGAGATGGAGCAGACTATTCGAGAAATTAGGCTCCTAAACTCTGCCTAAATCCCATGTGGCTGTGTTGCGTGAGTTGATGGTGTTATGTTGATCTGAGATGCCTAAAATTTAAAGACTTCCTCTATTCTTGGAATACCTGAAAAATCAGATTCTCTTTACTAATAGGAAAAAAGTAATCTCCAATATGAGATTATGATTTTAAAATCTACTGAAATGTACAAACTGGAGTAGTTTAACTAGAATCAGGACAATGGCAAGTTTCCATGTAGCCAGAAATTTTCAAGGCTCAAACTGAATGAAAAACATTAACTAATCCCTGGAACATGTAAATTCAAATAATGGTGCAACCAGAAAGAAAACTACTGACAGAAAAAAAAAAAACAAAAGCTATTAGGAAAAATAAATTATTTGTTTGTGTCAATAAGTCATCAGCATTTTTTCAGGTGACTATAAATTTAAAATGCTTCCTTGTGTTCCAAGAATGTGGAATTATACAGAAAAGTCCATCTCAATATTGTAGATAGCACTGGGGACAGGAATTACATCTTCAGTGTCTCCATTTGAAATGTTTGTTGTCAAAAATAAAGAGACAAGGAAATAAACACTTTTCAGTTGCTTATTATTTGGGCAGGGACTTTGTCTTTCTACATGTGTGTACAGTGTAAAGCTCATTTTGGGTGTGACTGTCCTTTCAGAGGTGCCATTAATAGTAATACAAATAAGTTCTTGGCTAAGTTCTTAAGCAATTATGCCTTAAGTTCTAATTTTGGTCTCTTTACACTTCAAAGGCAATACATTGATAAGACATTTTAAATGGTCTCCTCATTCAGCCAATTTCATCTGACGTGTTGGCGTGTGACGTACTAGATGTGTCTGTCCCATCTCCACTGTGCTCAGCATAGGATGGACAAAAGACACAGTCACTGGTGTAACGCAGGAACAGAGGAGCTTCTGGGATTAAACTGAGACAGTTTAAAGGTTGAAAATATCAAATGACTGCCCCATCATTAGATTATTCTTGTAAATAAAATGGGCTTACATCCTTTGACTACTATTTTGATACTCAACCACTGGTTTGTTGGATTAGTACTTTCTTCTTTTGGATCTGCTTTACTTTCTATAAATAATTGCTTTCACTACAAAGTCTGGGTCCCTCACTCTTACGACCCAGCCAGGAATGGTATTGGGTTTTTTCCACTAGCAAAATCTCTACCCTGAACTGAACACTATTTTCCTGGGCCAAGGTTTTCTAAAACTTATTTTTCATTCCCAAAATTTTGATTTGAACCCAGCAATGACAAAATTTCAAAACACCTTTGAAATCCAGAAATAGTGATCAGATAAATTACTGTACCATTTGTAAACTGCACCACCTGTGGCACAAAGAGCCTAGACTGGATAGAACATCTGGCCCATTTATTCGATTAACTCTAGTACATTTAAAATAATAACAGTTCTTCCATTGGCGACTGTATTTCCCAGAGCAACACTGCTCATTGCTGCTGATGGTTGTTAACAGAGATTGGCAATGCCGAGTGTCCCTCTTCCCACAGCTCATGAACGCAATGGGACTAGTAAGCAGCATCACATCTTACAAGCAAAGCTCTAGCACAAGCTTTTAGACCTTTACAATTAGTCATTAAGTACTTACAGCAAAATCTACATGAATGTGAATGTGTATGATAGGGTTTTCAAAGGAGGTGAAGGGATTAGAGATAGCTCCTAGGAAGCTGGTGCCTTCAACCTTGTAGTTTCCTTTGAAAATCCCAGCATAACATATTTCTGCTAGCTCTCTAAGAAAGAGGAGTAGGGCCTCCACATCACCGAGGTCTTTCCAGTCAAGTACCCAACTCCTCTGGGGCCTTTTAGCACTGTAGCTTTGGAGAAAACATTAAAAAAAAAAAAAAAAAGAAAAAATTACTGAATCCACGCCAAGTGGAAAAACAGAAGAAACAGCACAGAAAACAAAGATGAGACAGGAAAAAATAAACGAGGAGAATGATAGTTCTATTTCATTCTGAAGTAGGGCTTACATAAAATAAACTGTGATGAGACTGCTTTCCAAGTGGAACATGAGAGAGAGAGAAAAATTGCGAAAGAAAGAGCACTTATACATTAAATATCTGGAGTTAGCCCTTTCAGTAACACTGGGAACTCCAAAGTTTCCAAGGCATCTTGCAGTAGACTGTACAAATGCCTAAGAAAGAGTAAAGGTGTCTTGGATCAGGCAGCACCCAATATGTTTATGCAGCCTTGATGGGAAGGGACATGTTTATTCAAGCTGCTAGCCAAAATTCTAGGTGCTAGAGACTGTTAAGGAAGAGAAAGATTTTATTATTTGTAACAGTGCAATGTTATATATGTGAACAAAAAAAAAAACACCTAAGAAAAATGGAATATAAGAAATTTCAAGCAGGGCATTCACAAAGTGAAGAAGGAATTGGAGAGAAAAAAACCACACAGGGTTTGGGAAAATACCTAGAGTTGGACTCTTTTCATCTCAGAAACTCAAGAGTGATTAAGTGTGACCTGGCAATCAGGCACTACAGTGGGGTGAGCTCCCACAAAGGCTACACTCCACTCCCACCCACCCTCCCTCTCCTTCCAGCACTACGGGTTTCTCTGTCCTTGCACGCCCATGGCCCTGCTGTGCTACAGGAATCAGAGACAGCCTAACTAAATGCCAAATATCTTTTTCTTATGTGCAAGATTTCACCCAGGTGAATTCCCTGAATCAATGGACAGCAAGCTTGTAGGCATTTTGGAAAATAGTATCTATATATTCCTCTAAGAGTGTGGCACTTCATTGTTCAACTCCCAAGCTATAGACCTGAAAACTCCATGATCTTGTGTGTTTGAAAAGTTGCAGAGTAATACTGCTGGATTCTTCAGTGAATCAGAAAGGCACATTTTCTATCCAGATCCTACTGTCTCTAAACATTGGAGCTGTATCTCCTTGTTAGACTGAGCTGCATTTCACTATTAAAGTGCAACTCATGTGTAAAGGGCTCATAAAATCTGCCTTGAGGAATTATTACTGTACTTAAAGCAAATTGTTTCACAGACATTGCTCTGGGATTTTAGTTTTGTCATAAATCTAAGAGTGTCTTTGCTTTATTTTGTTTCAGCATATAACATCCACCCACTGGCTTTTCTTCCTCAGATATTTGAATATTTAAAATTTTCAAAGCAAGAAGTCCTGCTTGTGTAAATATAGATACACTTGTATAAATTTACATTCGTCAAAAAGGAAGACAGGGAGATGAGAGAGCAAAGAGAAAATGAGGGGAGCAGAATAAACATAAAGAATCAAAAAAGACAAGCTCTCCCTGTTTGAATCTCTTCTGCTCTTTAACCTGCATTTGTGATATTTTTAAGGGAGCTTGAGGTCATGTTTTGCATATAGTCATTGGGAAGAACCAGCTATCTAGTAGATGATTTTGCAGACAACATGGTTTAGTCCCACAGCCTGTCTTACTCTGCCTCCCTCGCCAGGGGCAATCACAGAGGCAGGGTCTCTTCAGGAGTGTAGACTGGCTATTGGGTTATTTTACAGCAAATAAATGTAGAAATCCCCTTGGATAGTTCTTCAACATAAAGCAAAAGTCAAATTTGTAACATGAGGATTTCCATCTCTTTCTCATCAAGGCAAACAAGGAAGGGGTGATGCCCTTTTACTGCCTTTTATTCTGAAAATTCTCTTGCAGGGTGGTCTTAAACCATTTGTCCAAATCCCAGGGACTGGACCCCTAACAACCCCATCCCACCCCATGGGAAAGTAACAGTCATGCAGCCAAAGAGTTTTTGGTTGATCTTACACTGGTGGAGGCCATGGGTACCTTACACTACTAGATGGCTATTCAGCAGATATCAGCAACATGAAGAGGAAAGGATTTTGTTGCAGGCTGTGTTTAGCAGCTTAGCTGCAGTGTGGGGAACAGGTTGTTTTACACAGCAGCTCACCCTCTGTCATGTGGAAAGGCAATTCTCTGGGTTTCTCTTAGGAAAACAAAATCTTGCTGTTCTATTCATCAGACAGCAGTTCTTCCCACTGAAAAAGCCCAGATGCCTCAGCTTTAATTTTTGTGTGATTTAACCGCTTGGCATATTGCAACTCAGTAAAGTCAGAAATTACAAGAAAAATCTTCAAAACATCTAGTTTTGCATGGACTTTGATGTTTCATAGATGGAGATTTTGGGGACCCTGTACCCTATAGCTTCAATGAAGTATTTTCCATCTGAACAAATTTAGAAATAAACCTAAGAAAAGATTTTGTTTTCTATCACAGCATAGTTTTAAAGAACGCTTAGCACCTACCAGCTCTGTGCTTTGTGTGAATCTATCAGCTGCTGCGAATATTGTTTAATCTTTATCTCTATTGCCTTGTATTTACCATCTGTTCCTTGAATGGAACCTCTGTAATAGATTATGTTTAACGTTAATTTAATGAAGAAAAATGGACCCACAGTTATGTTTTCTAGTAAACTGTTGTCTCATCTCTACCTTTAGGGTAATTTACAGCAGGTGGGAAATGGCAAGGGATTTTGTGGTGGTGCCTCAGCTGGCAAAGTGGGTCACGGTTAGACTGGAAGGTCACTCTCTGAACCTGTCAGGATTACCTAGTGCTCTGCTGCAGTAAACTGACCCTGCTTCCAAAGTAAGGAAAAAATCAGTAGAATAGAGCACATTGGTACTTAAGTGATGCTGTATAAGCAAGGAATTGCTAATAGTTCAGCTAAATAGGATACACTTACAATGAACACATCTGTTAATTCAAAGTTACACATGGGTGAGTTTAAACTTGTTCACCGCCCAGTGAGGCACCAGAAATGGTGCCTGTTCACCAAGCTAGATTGGATGGTGAGCTGAGACTGGTTTCATCTGTGTCTGACTCCTGTCAGACCATCCTGTCACACACCCTTTAAAAAGCTGCTTAACCCTGTTCACGTGGTGGATGATAGTAATATCAGGGAAAACTGGAGGTTGCGTTGTACCTGGAACTGGAGGTCACAATCCAGGCTGCTCCTTCTGTGATCCCTCATGGCAGGCTCTTGTGCTGTCATCTTCCTGAGCACTTGCGGACTCCAACACACTCTCTCTTCCATTTTTCTGGCACATACTTGCAATCACACCCCTTTGCAACCACCCTCTTCTGTTCAGTATCCTTTTCTCAGAGGTCTCACCCTGAAGTTGCAGGACTTCAGGACTGAGGAGAGAAAAAAAAATAAATTAAAATAATAATGAAGCCAAGATGCCACTATTACATCAATGAACCTTCTGCCATGGTTCTTCTTGTTGGGTTATCCTGTTTGACAGCTCTAGTTCAGCCCTTCAGCTGTGTTTAGCGTAGAAAGGCTCAGCAGCCAATTGCATTCTACTTACATCAGTTTAAGGGATATAAAAATACACCAAAACAGTTGAACATTTACGTTTCTTCTATTCAAATTCCACTTTTCACTTTGGGGCTGTGTCCTTCCAGGATCCTTTTTCTGCCTCCCCTTTGCAGTGTACTGTACCCTTCCATTTACCACCTTAGAGGGCTTTTTAGAAAAACATCACATTAAGAGATACCCATCCCCTTTTGTACAAATAATGTCTAGTATCCTTTGTCAGCTGAACACCTTTAATTTGTGGGTCAGTGTGGAATAAAATGGAATAGAAATCCCTGTTACACTGTCATAATGACATAGGTCCTTAATATAGAACTAAGCCACTGACCAAGAACAACAAATTTTCTAGACTGAATAAGAATCTTGCTATTCCACTGCTACTTCTGCCACAAATCTAGACTGAATTCAGTCTCTGGGATCTAGAAAAAAAATGTTTCTTTAATCTCTGCTTTCTGGCTGATGTTATTTCTAGGAATTAACAAGGTCCATCCATGCTATGCCGATGAGAAGAGTGCAGGGAGCCCTAAGGTAATGCTCACACAAGGCATGAAGCCTTAGATGCCAGAGCAAAGGAGTTATCTGACTACTGTCAGCTCAGGTATCTGTGCATCATAGTCTCTGGCTCTGGATTGCCAAATTACCTCTCTGTGTGCAGGGATACATGACATAAAAAGCTAGAGCAGGGCTCTCTTGAAGTCTGCTTGTTTGCTCACAAATCAGGATTTATAATTGCTAGAACCTCCTTCTTTAAGCCCTGGACGATCATCAGTCACACTGATGGATGATTCCATTACACACAGGCATAATGCTGGAAAAGCTGAATTGACTGTTATTTCATAAAAGAGGAATCCTGTTTCAAAAAATTAAACTGGGTTAAATGTCATGGATCTTAATGGGCTTTCAAAGTTTTAATATGTTACATTCTACTTGGTATGGCATATGTTATAACTTACAAAGATTAGCTCATCTAATTTCTGTCCAAAATCTTAATTTAAAAAAGAATTTGGGGAGAACGTTTACATCCACAGTCAAAGTTGAACTGCTTTACAAAACCCTGCAGTGTCTGCCTGTGATAAAGGACCCAAATCACTTTATTCCCACTGTAGGACATGTACAGTGAGCTGGGAACCTTGGAAAAAATCTTTCTTATCACTTGCTTGTCCATGCACCATTATGAAAAGCTGCACCGGTATCATCATATTCAAGAACAAGTAAAGCAATCACTAGGGACTTGCTTGCCAGGGTATTTTTATCTGAATGTTTAGGAAAGCTTCTGTTAGTTTTACACTGTAAGCCCACACTGGAATATAAAAATACAGAACTGCCATGGGAACATGTCAAAATAAGTCATAAATTACTCACTTTTGAGACTGTATAGCATATTGCAGCTGGAAAGGCTAAAACTGTACTAGTAAGTCAGTATTTCGAAGTGTTGCCTTTATTAAGATTTCTCAGTGTGAAATAGTTGTCTTCAGAAGGTTTTAGCAAGGGGAATGTTAAGAACATGAGTAGGCACTGTATCATCTGATAACTCAAGATATTTGTCTCAAATGGGACACCCCAAAACTCATTAGTCACGAATCTGCAGCTGCTTCCAAAGAATTCTAGCTTAGCAGTCAAGTCCCAAGTGCACGTACATGTGAGTCCTCTGAACACTAGCATGTCACATGGAGAAGGAAAAGCCTAGTTCATACATTGTTTTGAAATTTATTTTGTGCCTCCTAGAGAACATACAAGTAAAAATATACAAATGAAGATCCCAATAAAATTTTGCAATGAAAGAAAACGACAAAGAATTTCCTTCGTTTGGAATAGTAAATACAAAGATAATCTTTACAAACAAACTTCTTTCAGTAATGGTATGAGCTGAGTTCACAGTGTAGGTCATGACATCTGGAACCATTACATACATTTTGAGAGGAATTACTGGAAAAAAGTCCTCATAACCCTGACGAAGTCTGTTGTATTTGAGAGTATGGCAAGGTCTCCAGCTGGCTGTAGGATTAACACATACCACCACCTTATCTGCTTATTAGAGTTTCTTCAGGAGAAAACGAGCTCAGTTTAGAAAACTGTAACTCTTCACAGATAAATAGGAAGTCTCTGCTCTTATAGATAGTGCTCATGCAACATGGAGACTGCCATCTTCAGGGCATTAGTTAAACTATTATAGTAGAAGAACATCAGCTGGATTCTGATGGCCGTTGTGAAATCAACTAAGGGTCATTGTCCTGTTTCTAATGTGTCCAGCAGCCTGCCCCAGCAGGAGGTTCAGCACACAGCTGTGAAGGTCAAGTCCACCTGGCAGCTTGCTTTATGCCCTTAGTATTTTTTTCTGTGTTTCAATATCCTCTAGCTCACTGATTTAATCTTGGTTCTTTTTCCAACAGTACATAATTATAAGTACTGTACTCTTGAATTTGTCATAGAAATCATAGAATCACAGAAACACAAGGTTGGAAAGGTACTACAAGTTCATCTAGTCCAACCGTCCTACTGTCACCAACACAACCCACTGAGTTACTAAATCATGTCTCATAGCACCTCGTTCAGATGCTTCTTTAACACCACCAGGGACGGTGACGCCCCCGCCTCCCCGGTCAGGCCATTCCAGTGCCTGACCACTCTTGAGGAGAAAAAGGTTTTCCTGACATCTCATCTAAATCTCCCCTGGTGCAACTTGTGGCCCTTCCCTCAAGTCCTATCATTAATTCTCTGGGAGAAGAGGCTGACCCCCTCCTCTTCACAACCTCCCTTCAGAAAGCTGTAGAGTGTGATGAGGTCTTCCCTCAGCCTCCTCTTCTCCAGACTAAACAATCCCAGCTCCCTCAGCTGCTCCTCACAGGACTGTGCTCCAGACCCCTCACCACTTCTGTTGCCCTTCTCTGGACATGTTCCATGGCCTCAATGTCTTTCTTGTAGTGAGAGGCCCAAAATTGAACACAGTACTCAAGGTGTGGCCTCACCAGAGCTGAGTACAGGGAGAACCTGTCCTAGCAGGGTCTAGCAAAGAGCTGGAGTTTTCTACCAATCTTTCTTCTGTGACAAGGTGATATCTATAGGGATGATGGACATGTAAAGGAGCTTCTAGAAGATGCCAGTCACTGCTGCGGTGCCAGTGCCAACACTGTAGGCTGCATGCTGTGTGAGTGCAGCACACCTATTAAATTGCCGAGGAGACTTTTTTCCCCCTGAAATACCTGCAGAGAAAGAGGCTCTTCACTTTTATTCTGCATTTGCTCGTTTAGCTGAAAAAAAAGAAACAAAGACATTTAAAACCTGAATATATCAAAAAGAACACAAGCAGCTTCTTTAAGTGCCTTCTGTGTAAACCTCTGGACATTTCCTATATGAAGTATATCTAAAAATATTTGTTTCCCCCACATATTTAGTTGAAAGTACTTTGCTTTTCCCTGCCATTTTTTCAAATCAGATAGCTGTGACCACACTAATGACCTCTTTCTTCTGTTTAGCTGGGGTTTCACTAAACTACTTTGAAATAGTAGACTGTAAATCCAGGCAAACATCAAAAGAGGGGATTAAATTGTTAAAAATACCCACAGATTCTTTTTTTTTATTATTATTATTTTGAAAGTCAGTTAGGGAAGATCCAAGAAGTGGCCAGATCCAGCAAAAAAAAACAACCACCCAACAGTATTAAAAAGAACGTACAAAGGACTCTATAAAGACATTGAATGTTTGAATGTTTCATTTACCTTTTTTGTTTGGGTTCGGTTTTTTGTTTTGGTTGGTTGGTTGGTTGGGGTTTTTTGTTTGTTTGGGGTTTTTTTGTTAGCTTTGTTTTGTTGTTTTGTTTTGTTTTTTTTTTCCCTTCTATTTAAAATCACAGTTGTGAGTGTGTTCTTTCCATTGACTTTGCATGTGGGCAACTAGTACCACAGGCATTGTGAGCACTTGCTCCTGAACAGAGGACATGGGAATAGTAAACTGTAGAACAAGTTGCTTTAGAAACCATTTCTAATGGTTAGCTTCAAATTCTGGGCCTACCAGCCAAGAACACGGATGCTTTTTGAGTACAGTGGAAATATCTAATTTTAATAGATGAAATAAATGGAACTAAGCATGTAATAAGGGTACTATTCAGTAAAAATACAGTGGAGATGGTCCAATAAAGATTACCTAATGAGCGTTAGATTGCCTCCTCTAGTTACAAAGTAAAAACAAATAGCTCCTAACATTATGCATTAGTAACAAGCCCTCAGGAAATGCCCAAACCCAAACCTCAAAACATCAATCTCCAGTGCAGAAAATTTAATCTTTTATTTACTAGCAATGATGCTACTAGGTACTCCTTGCATTAATATCAAGAAATCCTACAGCCCAGTTTTTTCACTGTCTTGAAAGCGAGTGAAGACAGCCGTGCGAGTACTTCCAGATGTTAAATGAACCCACCACATTTCGCAGATTCAGGCTTTTCTTTTTAAGACCATTTATAGAACTTTGGAAAGAGCACAGGGTATCATGTTATTAAAAGGTAGGGAGGAGTGTTTTATTTTTACAACAAATTAAAGACATGACTTAGTTTTTTTGCAATCGCTATTAACATCTGTAGACCATAAAGGAAATGGCTCTAGGTACCTATAACTAAATAAGATCCTACCATTATAAGAATGATTTGCACCAAAGAACTTGTCCTAAACTTGGATGTAGCAAGTCTTGAGGCATCCAAACATTCAACTGGGTCTCATGTTATTGTGAAATTCTCAGAATTTATAACTAGGCTGCCATGTTCAGAGCAAGGAACTTTGTGATCCTTGAAGTATTAATTCCCAAACAACGACAAGAATTAGAGAATGATTTCTCAGAAATATTGCAGAAAAGGGAAAGCTCTGTGCAGTGGTAGGGAAACATGCTAAGATCACACAGTCTAAAGCAAAGGAGGAGCAGTAGCCAGTGTGTTCTACTGTGATGCTTCATACAGCATTTACTGTCTCAAGAAGAAGAGTATATACTAATGACAAGAAGGGAGACAAGAAGATTAGGAATACTTGCCACATTAAAATAGGACTATTGTCGTTTAAGACAAAGTTGAATTAATTCCTTTACTCTAAAGTTGGATTTAGTTTGCTGAGAACTGGAAAGAATGATCAGCATATTTAACAATTAACACGGTCTGCATTTTACATTAACAGGCTGCCAATAAGCCAAGTCAGTTTAGTAGCCTTGAGCTTTCCTAGTTCTGATTAACTTATATCTTTTATGCAAACATTAACTCACTCCTGGCATGTACTGTTCTTGCAAATACTAATCATGGCACAGATTACATGAACATGAAACAGACTTAGCATATCAAGTTCTACTAAGGAGCGTAGGTGTGTAGTCAACAGCAATGTGCTTGCCAAAGGCAACAAAACAGGGAAAATAGTATAGAAAACAATTCTTGGTCTGCTTAGATACACAGCACCATAGTCCTACTGTGTGACAAAGAACTTTTATGGCAGCTGGCAAGTGGCCAGAAGTTTTAATGATCGCTCTCTGAGATGTCTCCAAGGAACGATCATGGTTATTCAAAGCAGGTTCTACTTCATGAAGCTGGTGACTGTAATAAAGTCCTCTAAAGGTCTTAATCTATAAATTGTTCTTGTTAGATGATGAAAGTAGCTGCATTGTTTATGCACGTATTAGTTCTGCTGTACTGGAGCAAAAATTAGTGCAGGTTCTTACAATCAGATCAGTAAACCATACTTTTCAAAGCCTCATACGCAGCAGCCTGAAGATGTATCTGAAGATGAACTTTAGTTCTTCTACCCATGACAACTTAAAAAAATTAGCCAAATACCCACCTGGCTCCAAGTCCAATCTTACAGTTTCTGGAGTTGCTTTTATATGTTTCCCATACTGGTTTCATGGAAGAGACAAGAGTCCCTCCTGAAACTTTACATAATTTGGGACCTTTTGGAAGCTCTGAAACAACCCAGAACACAAGGATGGAAATCTACCGTTCTGTTCTGAAAAGATTATATTGTGCTGAAGGAAAATGACAATACCTGTTCTCATCTTCCAGGTGCTTGAAATAACTTGGTGCTGAGCTTCAGGGATTAAGGGAAGAAATTATATTTTCCTGCTGCAGTTAAATATGGCATCTTCAGGGATTCCAAAAACTGCACAAAAATATGGAGGAGAGAGGAAATAAATAACTTTTATGGAAAGAAAATCAGTCAGACCATCTTTATAGTTTTCCATTCAAACAAGAGAGCATACACGTAAGCCCAGTTGGTTTTGGACAAACAATATTATTAACAGAGGTTATTTTTTAGCCAAGTATTTAGCTTCTTTTAGGAGACAGAACATGATTTATAGCACAGAGCCCATGGACCTTTATTATATATCTTGTTACATATAAAAGGACAGCTGGTGCTTGGATGGGCACTACAGGACTCAAAGAAGTCTATCATTCCTTCTCAAAACTTGCAAATCAAGCCATTCCTCACATTGATTTTAATGAAAAGGTATCACCTATTTTTACTCTGTTCACCTGTGAGAGTGGCATCTGATCATTAACCATTGCCTGTAGATATGTTAATAGCCTCTATACTGGAAAGTTTTTAGCTAGTGTGAGTGAAATCCTTCAGCTGAGACACAAGAACCCTTTTTTGAATGGGAAAGGTTACTTTCTCATCAGTGTGGTGGGAATTTGGCAACCTACTCCCTTAAATAATATGAAAACTCTCAACCTGAAACGAACCCAGATATAAATCTAACAGCACCCAGATATATCACATGATGGAAAGCCTTTAAGATCACAGCATGAATAGTAGTAGATGAAGCAGATGGACCAACAGCATAACCAGTCAATGACATGGGTACAAAAGCCTCGCATTTATAGAGCGCTTTAATTAAAAGAAGCACCACAAAGTGGTGCACAAAGGCTGTGTGCTTTCCTTTTGCAAAAAAGGAAAAATAGCTCTGGAATTAAATAGATGGGTTTAGGCTTGTTGCCACAGAAAATCTCTCCGAAATCCTTTCACCCCTCTCCAAGGGTGGGAGTGGAAGGTGAAGGACACAGTAGGGTTAGCCAAGACTTCCATTTCTCCCAAGAGGACTGGGATTGCTTCAGCTGCTAGGATGAGGAGCAAGGATTTATACAGCATGTTTGGAATAGCACTTGTGTTAAGTAACATACATTATTTAAATTATAAATATTTTTTTTTTCCTCTAGCAGATGTGACATGGGTACACCATTTCTGGAGTAGGGAAAAAAAAGCCACACTTCCAGTTGTTTAAGTTTGCTTCACACAGAATTTCTGCATAGCATGTATGATGCTGCCCCTCTGAAGTTCGAGGGAGTCAGTTGTGTTCGAGGATCCCAGCTAATCTCTGTTGTTAGACCCTTTTGATAGCGATGCCAAGTACTTCCTAAAGTTACCCTGCACCCAAACAGGAGTCAATGGAGATTTGTTGATTTACACCAGCTGTGAATTCATGCAGGCATTTAGTGGCAATAGCACATGCTTCTTGTAGTGGAAAAAATAACCCCAGCATCGAAGCTGATCTCTGTACGATTCAGGTAGTCCGTATGTACAGAGGAGGCATGATGTCCTGTTGCTCCACACAGTTTTAAGAAATTAACAGGTGACTTCAAGGACAAAAAGTCCCTCCTGTCCCTCCAAGAAGAATCACGGGTAATAAGCTACTATATTTTCCCTAGAAACATTTTTATAATAATGGATGAAGTGACACAGAATCTGTAGGTGAATTCAAGTTTTAAAGTTATAGCTGTCTTTATGTAAGTTGGGTTATTTATATCAAGTTTAATATAGCCACAGTTTAAATCACTGTTATTTTAACTTACTTATTTAAAAATTAAAGAATGCCTGCCAGCTGTATCACAGCCACACAGGCTATCGTGCAAGAGATCAATCATATAAAATCGGTGCATGACAAAGTGTAGGAAAAAGAAATATTCCCACAAATGCAAACATTATGAGGGAAGTGCTTTCTACGTTGTAAGCCACATAGTCAGCTGGCTGTTTTAACTGAGACATTCACTTCTCTCTCCATGTTTATAAATAGCATTATGAAGGGTGTGTTATATGCTCTCAACTACCCCAAGAACATAATTTTAATATTCCACAATTCATATGTTCATTTACACATGGTGAGAGAATATAATGTTAACATTCAGATTTGGAAGCCTCTAAAACCCATATTGTCCTGATGGAAATAATTATGATGAAAGTAAAGTGACAGTAAAATTGACTTCCAAAATCCTGGGTGACACAAGAAGTCGCTGAGCTCCACCATGCACCAAAGCACAAACTTACACCTCCTTCGCTTCACTGGTTCAGGAAGGTCTCCAGCATAAAAAATTAACTCATGCCTTGGTTTCTGTGAGAGGCCCATTTGGTTTTAGTTTAATGCTGCTAGGGAGTTACCTTCCAAGCTGATCAGAAGAGACAGAAAAAAATTAGTGAGAGAGAAAACTAGACACAATCCAATTAGTCAGCCAGGAGGTGATGTCAAAGGCAAATTTCAATTACAGCACAATTATTAACTGCGGTCATGTTAGCCTAAGATAAATACACTCAGTCTAACACTAGACATGTTAATTTAAGCCTTTCTTGAGGAGTCACTATAACAAAGTGTTAGTTAGGCATAAAATGCCCAGAGGAAGCAATCAGAGCCGTTATCTGTGGCTGAGATGTTCACGGTGAAGATCACAGAGAAGCCAGTGCAGTTTTGGCCTGTTTCAGCAGCTCTGAGGGGATCATACCAGAAATGAGCCAGGAGATGACCAGCCCCTTTGGAGCTGGCAATGGTCCCCGTGTGTAAAACAGAGGAAGAGTGGACAAAAGCTCATGATCTGCCTAGAAATATCATTATACCAAGGTGACCTGCCTAGGGACATCAGCTCAGCTGGGCTTTTCTGGAGCCAGCCAGCAGAAGAGGCTCTTCAAGCCCTGATGTGTTTTTCCACCCCCAAGATAAATCTCTGCTTCAAAGCACAAATTTCTGTTACTCATGTAAGAGACAGCAACACAGCGTCCAGGTAAGAGGTCCCAAACTTTGAGCAAATTCAAGTGCAAAGGGAGGTTCACAGATGGAGAACTTTGGGAAAACATGAAGTGGCAAAGGTTTGGGAATGACACTTCATTTTTAGCGTTAGGAGAGGAAAGAAGTTCCTAATGTGCTCTGGTTACTGAATGTGGGAGAGCTGATAATGAAAAGGCAAGAGAAAATCTACTGGGATCAGAGGAAAGGGAAGACTCTTCCAAACCAATGAAACTGGGTTATGAGCAGGGAGGCATAACTCAACCTCTGACTTCCAAAAAAGTGGAAAAAGTTCTCTCTTTGGAGAACAAAGCCAGGCACATAACCCAGGCCTGAGGAATTTAGCATCCAAATATCTGAAAAAACATAGTGGATTTCAGGACAGCTGAGGATTTACCTTTCCAGGTGAGTCAACAGGATCATACTCTGAGAGTCAGACGCTCTGACTACGGAGATCTGAGTAGCTCCAGTGAGGGAGGAATCGGGTATCGCTCCCAGTGGAGCTGAAATGATCTGATTACTGCTAATTGTTCCACTTCCCACCATATTATCTCCATATGGTTTTGACAGAAGGCTGTGTAAGGCTTCTCCACATCGGGTGTGCAATAGACCTGAAACAGCTGAATCACAGTCCCGGATTATTTAAATGTGATTTAGAACATAGGAAAGTTCTAAATTCTTTCCTAGGAAAATTCAAGGTAACTAAGCATCCAAAGAAACTTCAGCGCCTACTTTCATGTGAAATCAATCACATGAAAACACATGCAAAGTTTGGACCAGAGGAATACAGAAGGCAGAAAACATCAGCCAACTAAACCAGATCCACTGAGGAAAATCATGGGCATCTCTTTTTATAGTAATTCCTCAAAAATTATTTCTCCTCTATTTGACAAAATGAAATAATCTCAGCAAACCACCATCAACCAGCCATCTAAAGACCCCATGATTCTGCCTTTTTTTGCTGGTCTCTAAGAATTCCATTTCTGATGCACAGGACTTGAACCTGGAAGTCTGTAATTCTTGGTGTTTTCCAGTACTAATTATTACAAACAAGAATGGTAATTTGAGAAACAGAAAGTGTTAGAGGATTATTTGAGGAACACTGAGTTTCTCAAGACACAAAGAGTTACTTTGAATAAGGGGGAATAAGGTTCCCCTTTTATGTTATGCTTCTGTTCTTTTACAAAATTACATATAAAAGCAACTGAACATCTAATGCACTCACAAAACAAGCTTTAGTAAATCAGTATTGAAAAGGACATTTGTGAGGCTGAGACACACAAGACATTTTGAGGTCATTCAACTGAAATATGCCACTTGCCTTCTGTCTAAAACCTAAAAGTTTTGCTGGCATAATTTTTTTCATTAGTAAAACAGAAAAAAAATCCCTGCCTAAGCAGCAAAGCTCAGCTGACTAACAACCTAAAATCAGTATAATCATTGCAACAAACTCCACAGTTTTGGCAGTTTAATTTATTTGCTTGGAGGATCTTGTATAAAGGGATATTATTTTGTTATTTTAAGTTCCATTCCTTCCAATAATGCTGCTGCTAAGCTTAATTGATATATCCTTTCTCATTTATTGTTATGTGAAGGCACAACAGTGAACAATCCTTCCAATCAAAAAACCCTCATATACAGTTAATCTGAACAACACCTCCCTAATATGAGCAGTTACTACAGATTTAGTTGGCAGTCACAATCTAGAAGATGTAAGAATTAGCCTCCCTTACTGGGATAAAGTTTTATAACTCCCATATAATGACCTTGAGAAATGGCAAATGATAAATCTTACCCACAGCTTCTCCTCCAGACTGACTGTAAATCCAGCTGTGGTGACGCTACGTAGGGGACAAAACAGCTCTTTTGGTCTTATTAAATGACATTGAATAAGCAAAAATAAATTAATTTCAGGATTGCAGACACGTTCCTATATAGCACTGCACAGGGATGGCAAGACAAACAGCTACTGGTGGTGCAATCAACAACAACAACTTGTGTCTGGCAGATCACTGAAACCAGTATGCTAAACTGGAAGTTCCTACACATCAGCAGAAATGCATTTTGTGGTCAAGGTCAATGCCGTTACACCATCTTCTTCTACTGCCACCATTCTGTAATATTATATTTAAATCAGGTTCCAGAGGAGATCCGTTGGCCTGTCACAAACTGGGATTACACTACTTGCTATGTAAATGAGCATTTTAGTATCAACAGCAATAGCAGTTGACAAGACTGACCTTGGAACAGGTTGTCAATGTACTTTTTGCCATCACCTTCTCAAAAATGGAGACAGCTGCCTATCCTGAAGTTCGTCAGGCTGCAGGAAAATGCAGAGAAGAGGTTTCAAAGTGATATCTTTAATTTGGCTGATGTTGTTATGGGTTGCAGAATTAAAATTGATAGATGATTTCATCTTGTTTGGTCAAGAAATGATGAACCTTTTGCTTCTGAAAACATGCTCTTTTTAATTAAAAAAAGAAAGGAGAAAGTACTGAAATCTAATAGTATGGGGATTTTCTAGATCATGTAACCTCCTCGCATGGAGTTTTATGATTTGTGTTTATGATGTAATACTAAAAAAGCCAAACAAACAAAAAACAAAAAGGGCACAAAAAAAAAATGTTTGTGACTTCCATTTTTTCTTTAAAAAAATTTCTAACACAAAGTGAACCTTTTCCTTTTTACACAATTTCTCTTCATGAATGTGATCTCCTTAGAGAACACAGAGATTGCTTTCCAGTTCTTATTAACAGAGGTTCTCTTTGTTTCAGTGATGTCTTCTTTTACTATTTATATCTATTTTAGAGTTCTAAACAAATATCAGCACATCCCATAAATTAAGAAGATTAAATGGGAGCAGCACTAAAAAAAGCAAGCCAGGCTTAACCCTGGTGTAAAGGATGAATTAAGCACAATGACATCAAACAGGAACAGGAAACTTTGAAAAGCAGTAGGTGATTACTGTCTCTTAATTTATGACAAGGATTAGAGAGTAAGTGCTTGCAGAGAGCACACAGACTAGAATAGGTGCTCTTCACAACACAATGATTATGCAGTGTGAGACAAGAACACCCTCTGCCTACTCATCTTACTGCAAAGCACTCCTCTCCAGCCATAGAAAGCCTAAAAGGTTCTGGTGTTCTGAAGACTTTTTCTCCATTACACAGCAATGAGGAATTCAGCCCTCCCAATAAATCACTTCAGCCTGCCCATTTTGTTCAACACTGTGTTCCCTTGTCCCTCTCTTTATTATTAACTTAGCTCCACGGGGCATTACCATATTGAACATCAAGGACTTCCAACCTGTACTCCATCACCCACCGAGCTGACAAAGGTGCGATGAAAACTGTGCATTGCTGCTGTGGGGCCTCAGTGCTTTTCCTCTCTATGGTTAAAGCTGTAACTAGTGATGGATGTGGCCCAGCCTGACCTCTTTCCAACCTGTCTTAGCAGCTCCCCTCTTTATATGGCCCCTCTGTCATTTCTTGATTTAAAGGCATAACGCACAGCGAGATTGTTTTCTCTTTCTTCTTCCAATAAAGATTAAAGCATGAGTATGGGGAGCACGAGCTTTTAAAGGCAGGGCATGTGTGTGATATTTTGAAACACACCAGAACATTAGAAAATCACCAGGAATTTGAGATTATCATTATGGGGCTTGCTACACGCAAAAGAATTTCAAAAGAACTCACCACAAGAACTGTTGGAAGAAGCAGCCACAGCTGTTATCCCTGAGATGGCATCCGTGGATCTCTTTTTATCTTTTTTTTTCTGTTTGTGTAAATGAATATCCAAGTTTAAGACACAAGCCATCTCCTGAAACCACCCAAAGGATCTTGTAGGTCCTAAGCTTCCTTGTAACTGCAAGTAGAAAGTTCTATTGGGAGATGGTACCACGGCTTGACATCTCTGTGGCTGTAGTCAGCTCTAAAATAAAAATAATATTTCATATGAGAAAATGAAAACCATCACAGAAAGTCTTTGCATTGATCAAAACCTTCACTTTTATTCTGGCATTAAAAACAATGGTATTAAAATTGTAAAAACTTGTATTAAAAACAGGTTTTTATCCATTAATTGCAAAGTGACATTCCTATTTTTCTTTTTTTTGGATTGTCCCAATTGAGGCTTCTGGGAGTACTTCAAGAAACAAAGGAATATTGATTTTTCCATTTAGTCACATAATCCTTCATTTTTCAACAACACATTCAGACCACTAACTGAAATGTTTTGTTTGACAACATCAAATTCATGCATTCTGAGAGACCACTGCAAATAACTCACTCTTGTCTCAGCATGCCTGAAACAGGATATGTAAAAATGTTCTTAAAAAGGGGGAAAATCA
>VZTM01033758.1:9279-59730 GCA_013400555.1 Jacana jacana | reverse complement strand
AAAAAAAAAAAAAAAAGAATAGAAATTACATATCAGCAGCAAAAAAATGCTACTAAGAGATATATTTTTGCTCAGCACAAATAAGCAGCTTCTTTTTCACTGCCAAAGTCGTCAGATTACTTTTCAGAGTTATGCAAACCTCAAAGTTTTGCCTGGAGGAGATCCTGAAAGAGAATTTGAAGAAGGTTCATTCCAATTCCTGCTATTTGATCCACAAAGGAGAAATACTGCTGGCACTAGCTCAGCGCGCCCTGGGATGCTATTGGCTTGTCAGCATTGAAAGAAGAGAAGCATTGCTGGGAGGGAAAAAGGCAAGTGGTCTCCATGCGTGACTTTCAACAAGCCCCAGACACAGGTTTTTAGAAAACTAGACCTTCACCAAACAGGATTCAAAACCCAGTGTGAAGTTAGTTGGCTGTTTTACATCAGTGCCGCTGTCATCTTCAGGGTTTTTTTGTATTTCAGCTCCAGTTTCGTATCAGGGTCCTTTCATGCAATTGATAAGAAAATATCAGTTTCTGTGCAAAGAGCTAGAAGTTACCTTTCCCTTTATAGTTCCAGTTTTTAGTACCAGCATGGCAGGCTTTTAATAGCAACAGGACATGTTTTGTTTGTTTGACATTCCAGAACTTTACTGTGTGACACCAAGAAAGATGGAAAAGATGCTTTTGGCACTTGCATACTTGTATCGTGCTCTAACTTGCCAGCAGGAAAGGAACAGAACCTGAGCCCGCAGGGACAGCCTGTACTAATGGTCTGTTAATTCAAAAAGAGTCATCAGTAAACTGTCAGTCAAAAAAACAAAAAAAAATTTGAAAAAGTTTGAAATAGTTTCTCTGCAAATCAATAGTGTGATAAGAACAAGTATGCCGTTTTCAGGCAAAGTAAGCCAGATGCACCATTTTCAACAAAAGTAAGGCTACTGCATTTAAAGCAGGACAGCAGCAATTAAACTCTCAGAATTGTCTTTGTAAAACATTAGTGCTCCTTTAGCAAAGAAACTTCTCCCCAGAACACTGCCCCCCCTAACTCTTTCTTCTCCCTGACATAGGGAGTTATCGTGTCACTGACTACAACTTGAGACCAATCTGCTGAATGGAAAGAAACAAAGAAATCGTTTAATCCTCTTATTTCTTTGTCATCATTCTTTTAGAATTATTAGAATCATAGAATCATTTAGGTTGAAAGAGACCCCTGGGATCATCAAGTCCAACCAGCAGCCCTACTCTNTTGTGTTGAGGTGCCCAGAACTGGACACAATACTCAAGGTATTATTCTTTTCTGATTTGCCCTTGTTGTGGCGTACAGCACCGGCTGTAACGTTGCTTATGGTCACGTCACCCCAAGAGCAAGGGCAAGAGATCCATTACAGCTGGGACATTTAAGTCACCTCTGCCATCTGAGAGTTTAGTCTCCAGCCTGCAAATTCAGTAGTGTTTTGGGGGACACAGATGCATAGCACTGCACACTTCCTCTTTCAGCAACGTAATAGAAGTGGGAAGGCTACCTGAGAAACAAAACTTTGAGAAGAAAAATTCTCAGACTTTTATAGGACGGTGAAACATTTGAACAAATCCCAATATATGACTTGAACCCACGTCCTAGCATGGGAGACAGACATACAACTGTCTTCTCCCTTCTTTCTTACATTGAAATAGAGCCATATGAGATTTTCCACTGTGAAAACAACCCATGGAAGAAAACTTCAAATGCTTAGATGTTTAATGTCCTTTTTTTCTGAAACATCAAAATGACAGGGTTTGTAAATGTCCCCTCAGTCTGTGAAAACTTGAATTCCAATCCTGTATTTTTAATATTATTCAAAAAAAGGGAGGTGATCTTTCTTTTTCTGAGCAAAACGAAAAAGTAAGACAGTAGAAGCTCGAGGATGAGTGTGACAGTGCATTTCTGTAAAAAGCAAGCTTGTAAAAATTGCATCCAGGGGTTCCCTATTTATTACCTTGCAATTATTTCTCCATCAAACCTATCCAGGTTAGCACTGAGAGGATGGATTTGCTACTGCCTGTCACTGAAAGCTTAACAAAGGTAAAGACTGATCTTTTCTGGGTCATACTCTCTGAAAAGATCTTAGAACGAGAAAGTTGCAAAACCTTCCTCACAATATGTGAGCCAGAACCCCGGTTACCTTCCACTTCTACAGGACTGAGAAAACCCCCTGAAGAGGAGCAATAGGTTATTTAAGACACACAGAAGAGATCAGTGTCTCATGATAGTGAAATCTGTACAGTAAGTTTTTGACAAAAGCCCCAAGCTTGGTCTCATCCAACAAGAGTCTTTCCACTGGGTGTTGATTTAAGCCTACAAAAATGAAGATTAGCCTCAGACAACATAGGCCAGTCATGTATTTTTGTATACCCTAGAATCTTATTGTTGAGGAGGCATGGCTACATAATACTTTTTTTTTTTTAGTTAAATATAACCCAATTCAAGGCCTATCTATGGGCTTTTATCTATTAGAATTACGCCCAAACCAATCATGGCTACACGACATCCAGTTTGCTTGGATCGAGGGGGAGAGAGGGGCCATGCATGCTAGTAAAACATGGTGCAAGTTTGTGCTTGACCCTTTTGATAAAACAAACAAACCATGTGGTCCAAGACCTCTGTAGCTCCAAGCTGTGTTACTGCCACCTCCTTAGACCGCTGCTGTGACAGGTTTCATAGGGACACGATGCCATTAACAAGGATTGTACGTTGCCGTGGTATTTTCCCAGGTTGTTACAGATGTAGATGAGTTAAGTCATACCTTTTCATAGCACCAGACCTGCTTTGTGGGCATTCCTTCAGTGTGATCCCATTTATTCAACTTTTGCCTGCATTCATGAGGATGGGGACACACAGGGGCTCAGGGAGAAGGGGCTGACCTGTTTCTCTTTAATTTCTCCTTCAACCTGGGGATGCAGCAGAAGCTCTGCCTCACCACGTGGCAGCTCATCAGCTGGGAAGGCATCAACCCTGTTGCAACCAAGGGGCAAGTTTATGAAGAAATCTGGAGGGAATAAGTAATTAAAAGACCTAATCTGGAAGACTGGTGTGGATTGCTTCTGTTATTGAAACATTGGGGACAGGCAAAAAGACAGATAAAAGAATATAACCTCTGGAAAATTTGGAATAATTTTAGAAGCTAGATCTATTTAAACTTCCAAAGGTGACCTGCCACTATCTAGGTCCCAACCTAGAGTGAAATGTATAAAAAAGAATGAACTGATGTTTACAGTTTATTAAACACATCAGACAAAGCCATACTAAGATAGAGAGACTGGAAGCTGAAGCTACATAAATTCAAACTTGAAAAAAGGTGATTTTTACTTAATAGCAGTCAATCACTGCAAGAACTTCTCATGCATGGTTTCCCCATTGCTTAAAGTTTTTAAACAAAAGGGAATGTCTTTCTAAAACATATCCTTTTGTGGAATAATGCTGTCTGCCCTGTACTATGTAGGACATCAAGTATTTCCTTCTGGCCTCAATCTGTGAACAATTATACAAATTTACTTGTTCCTATAGAGATGCTCATCTCCTCCCTGCTCAAGGTGATGATATTTTCAAGACATCAAATGAAATGAGCCGGGACAAGGTGTGTTTGATGAAAATGTGGGCTGTTAGCTTGACATCTGTGAATCACAGCTGTACCCGTGGGGATGTTATTAAGTAAATCTTGAGGCTGAGATCTTAAAACACACCAGGTAAACAGCCGGTGCTGTGTCACACAACTGGCTGTAGGTGTGCCATCCTGGGCTGGGCTGGGCTGGAGGGGACAACAGAGCCCTTTGGCCTTTTCCTTACCCCACTAATAGCAGGGAGGTAATTTGCATTAATGTTTACAGTGACTATTGTGTGCACCCATGCTCACTTTCACAAACAAAACGTGCCCCAGTTGATAGGTGCAACTCTTTTCCCTCCCCTGCCTCGCAGATGTTGTAGCAACAGCTTTGCAGGGAAGGTACAGGTGGGTCCCATTGGGTCCCACTGTAGAGAGTCCCACACAACAAAGGCTCACAGGTGTTTCCCATCTCTTTGTGGTTATTCCTTTTGAAATGCATCTGTTGAAATGCATCTTGCCTACTGCTTACAAAAATATTGCTTGGCAACGCATGCTGTTTACTTTAGTTTTAACTGCCCACCCACACTGAACCAGAGTACATTTTATGTTATTTAGAAAGGCCGTGGGTACAATGCAAGCCTTTGAAGAGCAAGGCTTCCCTCCAGAGCAGGAGGCTCGGAGGGGAAAGGTGGCCCAGAGATGTGGTCACATTTTTCACCTCGACTTCACTTTCCAGAAGGGCAACGCTGTAATGGTTGGCACCGGCTGCTTTACCACCTGCCGTCTCCTCAACATCCCAGCAGAAAAAGGCACAAAACCCAGCTTGTCTTTAGGTAATTGCACTTGTAAAGTAGAAGCAGGTCACTTCAGCATTACCCATGACATCTTGTTAAGCACCTCATGATACCTAAAATTAAGACAAATGAAAGAAAATTTCCTAAAACACTTCTACAGCCACAGGCTGTATAGTTGACTTGAATTTAGTAAGGTTTCCTGCTTATGAGACCATACTTCCCATAACCTTTTGGAAAAACTTTGATTTCATTTCATTTCGCTTCCATAATAATTACTGATATCCTGTGAAGCAATCAAAATAAAACAGGTGGTCAAAGTAGGGCAGAGGAAAACAGACCCAAAATACTTCTAATATAATGTAGATGGAGGTTGTGCAAAATTTGCTTCTGAATTCTTAACATGAGCTAAGCTGGACTTGCAAAGTGATCTGGAAAGGATCTGGAAGTCAGAAGGTTATATTGAACAGCAATAATCTACTTTGCTCTGTTAATTTTATTATAAGAGAGGTGTAAGGTTGGTTTTTTTCAAGGCACAGTCTGGAAACCACTGGGAGTTATTTGGATGCTGCCTCCCAAATTCAATGCTTTTATTTTTTACATATCATCATTCACTGGGTAGTCCAGAATTTGCCAAATTCTAGCCAGTTCCTTTAGAAGCAGTGCCCAAAACAGCCAGGACCTCACTAGCACCTAATTGCTTTTGGAAAATAAACATTTTACCTCATATTTCCAGTGCTCTGCCTAACAACATGGTAGGTCCTCTGCTCCTCATGCATGAAGAAAGATTAATGAGGACTTTCGTATCCACCTCCTCATCAGTCAGCCATCTACAAATAGGTGAGAAGAGCTGCTACCTGGTGTCTACGTCTTCCCTTCCCTTAAACTAGATGGTTAGTTAGTACAGGATCCTAACATTCAAACAGTAAATGGCCAGTGCAATAAATCCCATCGCTACCTGGAAGTTTATATAAAGCTTTTTCACAGAAAAGTTTTGCACAGAAAACAGCACTTGTAATCGTAGAATCTACCAGCATGCTCCTGACCTTGAAGAGCAATTCTCTAAAGTTTCCATAGCACAGTAATCTACGCTATTTTTTCCCTCGTTGCCTGCTTAAAAAAGGAAACTCTTTATATTTTTGGTACAATAGATTCCTTGAAGTGCACATCTTTGTCATCAAATGCTCTGCAGAGCACATTCCTGCTATTCTGTGCAAAAATTATATTTCATTTTCTTCCAATTTGGTAAATTCTAAGCAGCCGTATGGCCTAAGAAACATGACTTTTAATGACTGGTATGTTTTGCACAAGTGTCCTAAATTCCCTAAGTCTTTTCTGGTTTCCAGTATCATAGTAGTAAATAATAGAAGTTTCAGAAGAGTTGCATATGAGCAATTCTAAACTGACAAAATTCTTCCAGTTGTTCTAAGTGAGTGTAGGCAGGTACCACAGACTAGTGGGTCTGGTCCACATTCCTGAAATGAGGCTACTAACCAAATGTATTGACTTAATTACACACTGTGCACCTGAAACATAAACTTGCTTATGTATTTTAGTATTTTTTTTGTATCCTCAGATAACAACCTATATAGTTTCTCTTAAGAAAGCTATAAACACTTGATGTATGGTGATAGATTAATGAATGACACTGTACTTTCCAGTCTCTCTGATCCATCTTTTCCTCCTAGATACCTTGATCTTCATGCCACAGGTATCCAAGCAGCTTTCATCTTTCTTCTATTTTCTAACCTCAGGCATCGTAAGTGTTTATATGATAAGTTCCACTGTCCTATTCCCTTATTTAGATGTCTTTTTACTCACAAAATATAGGTCAACTACATTGGAAATAACTGCCCTTAAACAAATCCAGCATGTTCTACTTGGTTTAACAAAGTTGCTCTGTGTCATTGTTATGGATGGGCAGGGAGAAATAACGAGTTACATAAAGTTTTGAGCTACAGAACCACACACTTGACGCCTCCATCCATAAACATGTTACCTCATTTCTAACAACCAGCGACACAAGGCTGTACCAAAAGTTATGCAGGGCCTCATTGATTACATACTTACGCCAATGAAAGGTAGTGTTCATAACCAAAAGCTCTTGACCTGGTGATGACCCACTTAGTCCCTTTCTTAAGGGACTTCTATGAGGAAAGAAAACACTAGAGTTCTTGTTTGGGTAGTTTTCTGAGTAGAGGCAGAGGGAATCTCGTTAACCTTGAAAGAGATTTTCCTGAATCTAAGAAAGGCTCCTTCATATTTTTCGGATTCATTATACTGCTCTAGTTAAATTAACAGGAATAGCTTTCAGATGCCTGGGCAGTCATTTATGAACAATACTGGTCATTCTGTCCTAAGATGCACTGAAAAAGTGGAATGGCTTTCTCTTCAGCATGAAAGCAGACTCAATGCTGAAGTAGTCTAGATGAACACAGAAACGCATGGAGCAATATAACCCAGCAGTTGCCTCAGTCATCTTAAATACTGTAAAACCTCTTTTGGATGCCTGTAGTTGGAGAAAGAGCAGAAGACAAAGAAACTGAAGAGCTAATAGTGGGGAGGCTAACCCAGGTGAAAACAAATCTAATAGGAGAAGATGGAAAATGACTTCACACTAAACCCAGATGATTTAAATATTCTGCTTCAAACTCCACAGATCTAACTGGTGGACCAACAAATACAAGACATGAAAAAAATTGAATGGGAAATATAGGAGTTTGTGTTAATTAAACAAAAAGTAAAATCAGGTGTCCCATGGAAGTAATGTCATTAAAAAGGACACTTTTACACACATGTCACATCAGAGGATACCTCCTATAGTTATTTCTGAGTGAGTTACCCTGGACTTGCTTCACGTAATAGTTAGGTACCTTACAGAAACCCTCCTCAGTGAAATGCGATGAAAATAAAGCAAAGTGCTCCACCAAAGGAGGGCTGATGGACACCAGCTGAGATCCACCCTGCACGAGGCAGCTTCAGCTCTGGGCTGCTGACACCTGGTTCCACGCACACTAATTATTTTTTTCTGGAATTTTTGATTTATGGGTGCTAGGATGGGTGTTTAGGAAAGTGGAAGACAGAAAAGGAAAGAAGCAAAAATGTAAGAACATCAGAGGCTTACAGTAAATGTTTAGTAGGTAAGAGGGGGGAAAAAAAAACACAAAAGACAAGAAACCTCCTCAATACGTTAAAACGAAAGAACTATATAAAAAGACATAGAGCCATTGGATGGTTCAAATCAGCACCTCTATTCAAACTTTGGTAAGAAATATATCACTTAATAATATAGGAAGTATATTACCCAATGCTAGTGAAATCAGTCTACCTGAAACTTCATGCTCAGGGTTGAGAAACCACGAATATCGTTTTTGAGAAATATTGATAGAAGGAAAACCAAAACTGGATCTGGGTTAATGTTTATCATTACTAGAGAGTAACATCTCTTGGAGGTCATCAGCATGAAAAAAAATAGTCCATGTAACGTAACCTCAGACAACTTAATTTATAATTGGGCTTAAATTTCACCTAAGCCTTCAGTATAGACACCAAATTTGGCTCCCCAGATGCCAAAAGCATAAGTGAAATATTTTCAAAACAATATTTGGGACAGCTGGGACAGAAGATGGTCTGTAATCAGATAATACAAAATCAAATAGAAACGTTCTCACAGGTAGCATCACCCTGCTTTTTCCCAAACAGTTTTTCATTTCTTCTCTCTGTAGCATTTGCCTAGTCAGCCAACCATCAGCCTTGAAAAGCAAATCATTAATAAGCCCATTGCTCTTTCAAAGCCCTTAACTTTGTGAAGAATATATTAAGTCCTCTGCAGAATGACAACGTGCTTATGTTGCATTGGAACTAGAGCAGCACTTTGCTTTTTCCCCATTTCTGAGCTTTATGAAAAAGATAGTTGGATGTGCAGGCTCTTACCCTCCCACGAGTGCTGGCCTCTTCAACAAATTCTTGTCACAGTCTTGTCTTCAGGGAAAGCCTTAGATGTACAGGCTTATCTTAGTGATTTAAACACAGCTACCTAAGGATGTGATGGATTTCCTTTATTTGCAGAGTTCCAGTCAAGACTAGATGGATATCTAAGAGACATATTACGACTCAAACAGAGAGAGAGGTGCCTGATGCAGAAATTACAGGTCAGATTCAAAGGGCTGTGTTATGGGGGAGGTCAGGGAAGGTGAGCTTGTACTTCAAACCAGTGCATCGACACTATAAATTTCAAAGATGGCTGTAAAACTATGAAATGCACAAGGAATCACAAAGCATTTACCTTCTTCTTTTTTCTGAGATATAATCAGGGCTTTGCCTTTCCACCATGCCATTTTGAAAGGAAATTAATTTCCCTACTCATTAGTTTTACTGAAATTATTTAAAGCAAACTCTCACTTACCACTTACTTGAGCATAGGAAACTTTTGTAACCTCAAAGCTCTCTCATTTCAACGCTTCCCTCCAACAAGGGCTCCACCTGAAACAAAAATAATTTCTCTCCCTAACCTTTCAACCCAGAACTCCTATTCAGCTTTCAATTTAACCCTGAGGAAGAGAATTTCCCTCTCCTTTTCCTCATGTTAGATATCTACTCACCTGTTTTCATCTAGTCTTTCCTCAGACCTTTATCCTGAAAGGAGCTGGTTCACAAGACAGTCATGGAGCATCACTGAAAAAGAGGAGGATCCACCTCCAACAAAGCTCCTTGAAGGGCAGGGTCTACATTTGGGAGATCTGCAAAGAAAGGATGGAGTGGATACACACAAATACAGCCCACTGACATTACAGAGCTTCTGCCTGTCCAGAACCTCTTACAGCTACAGGAATATAAGATTTAAAAGTTGTTATATACATACATATATATATACACACACTGCTGTGGGGCAGAAGTCCTCAGTGACTGCTCAGGCTCCCCTAAACTTCTCAGTTCCCTATAACTTTGTTGCTTTTTCTGCCTCTTCAGGGAAGGGTGGGAGAGAAGAGGGCAATGGAAACTGTTCACTCGATCAGACTAGACCTATCCAAAGGTGATAACCAAAGGCTGAATGGACTCAGTTCTGTTGTCCCCACACAGATCCAAAAGCTGTATTTGGTTGCCACTTTCCTAACCTAGAACCAATCTTTGCTCTATAGAAAAGAGTGTCAGCTCAGGAGAAAAACTGACTATGTCATATTAGGATCATCAAAGAATCACAGAACAGTCAGAGTTAGAAGGGACCTTAAATATCTCTGAGTTCCACTCCCCCTGCCATAGGCAGGGACACCTCCCACCAGACCAGGTTGCTCAAAGCCCCTGGCCTTGAACACCTCCAGGGATGGGGCAGCCACAGCTTTTCTGGAGAACCTGGGCCAGGGTCTCACCATCCTCAGAGGAAAAAATTTCTTCCTAATGTCTAATCTAAATGTCCCCTCTTGTGGTTTAAAACCATTACCTCTCATCCGATCTTTCCAATCCCTGATCAAGAGTCCCTCCCCAACTCTCCTGTAGTCCCTTTAGCTATTGGAAAGCTGCTATAAGGTCTCCCTGAAGCATCCTCTTCTCCGGGCTGAACAGCCCCAACCCTCTCAGCCTGTCCTCACAGCAGAGGGACTCCAGCCCTCTGATCATTGTCTTGGCCTCCTCTGGACTCACTCCACCAGGTCCACATCCTTCTTATATGGGGGCTCCAGAGCTGGACACAGCTCGTTAGTTTCTTTGGTACTAACATCCTCTGAAGATCAGGCAAGGAGAGCATGTGTCACATTTAGCTTTTGAGAAGGAAAAGTAGGCATGCAGCATGTTGGGTCTAACTGTAGAGTCATTTCTGGAACTTGAGCAACCTTGACAAGAGAAGGAAATAACACCAAAAAAAACCAAGTCTCCTACTTTGTAACGAAACAAGTTGAGGAAGTGCCAGGTTATCATGAAACGGAAGCAGCTGAAAAAGAGTAGAACTGATACTTGCAGTATCAAGGAAAGAGCTCATTCAAAATACAGAGTTAAGGGGGAAACTGAAGTCATGTAACTCTAAATAGAAATGTGATCATGCTGGCTACCTGTAAAAAATACAACTTTAATGCAAGTCTCAGAAAGCAAGAGCTGAGAGCTGAGCAAGCCTCTGTAGGGGTGGCAGCAGCTGCCCAGATTTCTTAACGCTGGACCTTTATGAGCTGAGCACTTCACTAAGCATGTTTTCTTTAATATTTATTTTCACAGAATCAGTCTGATCTCATGCTCCAAGAATGAAACCCTGGCATGGAAGTGGCATATCTGCTAGTTAATGTCAACATTTGATGTGCAATCAGAGAGCAAACAGGATTTCATATTGTGGTAAAACCTGAGTTACCATTTGCTTTAATTCTATTTTCTTTGTGTCGTATGCATTAAGAACCTCGTAAAAATAGTAAAAGAATTTCATTCTTACTTGGAAAACAAAGCAGAAAAAAAGGTACCTACTTCTACAAGTTCAAGTAAAATGTTGTAATACCTAGCTAGCAAGGAATAGCTTGAAACATCCTTTGCAGAAAATATAATAAAAGACCCCAGCAATTTGCAGAGTACTAAACTACTAAGGAGGGAAAGAGCACATTTAACTGAGAAGGAATTACCCTGTAGCAAAAGGAGGTTCCTCCATAACTTAAAAATAACCAAGACTAGGCTAAGCTATGGTACTGAGAGGGTACACCTAGCTGTCTGACTCCCACCAGCTGTAGAAACTATGCCCTGCATGAATAACCTAGCTCACCCATGTGTTTTATTGACCTCTACTCTTCTGAACAAAAGATCTCAGGAGATCATCTTTCAGACCGTGATATCCCAAGCCTGGGAAGAATGGAGCTATTGGGACTCCCACTGCTGTAAGGTGGTGGCTCAGAACCACCAGGATTTATTCTCAGGATCACACATACAGTAATTAATGACAACCACCACTGGCACAGCACTTCTGAAAGTCTTAGAGCAGAAACACCTGCAGCGTATCCCACCCTGGCAGGGAAGTGGAGATGGTGACCTAACAGTCTATTCCACCTTTAACTTCTGGGTATTTATTAATTGTCAATCACACCTAAGTTTGATATTGCCATAAAATCCCAGCCATGTAAGAAAGCTGGCAGAAATCTTCAGCTGAGCAACTCTGTGATTTCATGCTAAGCTGTGTCCGAAAGACTGAAAGGAGGTAGAAAACTTTAAAAAATCAATGTTGACAGCTGCCTTCAGATATATTCAAAGACAGAAAATCCAGTTACATAGACAGCAAACTCACCTGGAGTTTGGGCTGTAGGAGAGAGACAACTTTGAAAAAAACAATAAAGGAAAAAGAAAAATAAAGCAAACTCCCTCTAAATACCATCTGTATAGAGGAGAGACATATACAGCTTTGGTGTTCAAAAGGTTGGCAAGGACTTCGTGTTGCAGAAAGCCCTTAGATCAAGGTAAAGGAGCTAATGCAGAAACTGTACCCACTGGTGGCCCACTGCTGAAAGGTGGGCACACAAGCCCATGGCAGTGATTGAACAAGGGTAATCTATGTCACCTACCTGGCCACTGCAACACTGGAGCAGATCTCCTTGTCAGCGCTTTTTCTGCATAATATGCTGCAGTGGGAGTTTCTTTGTTTCAAGCACAAAGACAGTTTAATAGAGCAATAAAAATATGTATGGCAAAAAAAATGTATGTAAAATTACAAGAGACAGCACTTATTTCTTTTCCCCTTCAAAAATCCTGGAATGGGAAAAGAAAATGCTGAAATACAGGGCTTCAAATCATACAGCAGTGCTCTAAACCTGGGACCATCCTTCATCTCACTGTGTAACCATCAAACAGATTTGGTTGTTTAATGTATATATATATACTGCATCTGTATTTTTCTGGCCTGGAAGGGGCTGTTCTATAGTATGGTTAAAACCATGCTATAGAAAAGGGTCACTCAAAATGTAGAGCTAGAAAGCAGACCTGCTGAGCCCTCTGAGGTATCTGTAACAAGATTTTGGGCCAGGTCCCTCTCTATTATGTCCTCACTTTGGGAAAGTATATTCAGAGCCGCCATGGCTTTCCCAGGTGTTTTCTACTGGGACAGAGTGTGCAGTTAATCATGAGTGCATTCAAGTGTCCTAAGGTCTTTGGGTGAAAGCCATTACAGACATTGAAAAAGTGTTTAATAATCAGAGCCCCATGTCCTGAGAGCAGGCTGGGTTCATAGAAGTTCACACACCTCTTAAGAAGTTCAGGCCAAACTGTAAGCAGGCCAGAGCCAAGCTGCAATTTCAGATGTCAGTAGGGATTGCTGGGGCTCCCTTGCAGGACAATCACAGGAACAATGTCCAAACTGCCCTTTTGGGGTGACCTGTGCAATGGACTTGAGATGGGAGCAGATCCCAGAAGGTGTACAATGTCCTCATCCCAGAACAACATCCATTCAAATCACCTCCAAGTGATTTCTACCCTGGGGCACTCAGCTCAAGGTTTTGATTTGGTTTTGAAAGGAGAGGGCATGCTGAACTTCCAGGTTCATGACTGTGTTGTAAGTTGTACGCTGAGCCCTGCCACCGTGATCAGCAGCAAGGCACAAGGTTACTGTGTGCAGTTGTTTACAGTTGACAAAAAATGCTTTCTATTACAACTACCCCCCTTTTAAATGATTTCAGTTGAAAAATACATATACTGACCATCCTCATGAGAAATCGGCACAGGGTCTTACAACTAAATGGAAATGCCTTGGCAAGTCAAAACACCCTGTTCTTCCTCATTTGCTCTCACAAAAAGAAACTGGACATGTGAAAGCATTTTTCCTCTGGAGGAGGAGGAGGAGTGAGGATGAAGACTTTGTCTCTCTCTCCCCCCCTCTTTTAAGCTGAGGGTGGAACAGATGCAGCAGCTTCTTCTCACAAATTCAGATAAATGCAGTGCTCTCGTCCAGTGGGATAGGAATGAAATGGATACTATATTCCATGTTATTACACTATATGGAATGTTACACCATAGCAATCAAGCTGTGAAATGCACTCAAAAGGAAGCAATTTTGCCAAAATAAAGGAAAAGATTCTTTCTGTTTGTATTTTATGTAAATAGAGGCAATGAGAGAGTTGCCATGTGTAAACCTTTATTCTTAGAAGAAGAAAGGGATAAAATCAGCATCAATGAAAGTCACACCTACTATAACAATTTTCTAATGTTTCTTTTCCCTAGTTTTGTCTAACGTACTTTAAGTCTATATGTGCAAAATGGTTTTGTATTGTGTAAAAAACCCTGGACAGGATTTTTCAACTCTCATTAGACAGGAATTACCCAAACCCCCTTTAGATGACTGAAGACAGGTTTATCTGCAACTTCTGTAGGAGGTAGAGAGAAGATAAAGAAACTTCCCGGTTCTCCAGGAAGTAGGCATGGAAAAAACTATTACCCTCTACAAACCAACATACATACAAGGAAGTATCTGCAATAAAACTGGCTTAGAGACTCATGTTGAAAAAATATGCAATTGTCATCATATTCTCAAACTGGAAGTTCCCCACAGAAGTAGAGTCTGGGGAGGGGTAAAAAAAGTCCTTTTACTTTCCCAAATGGATGGCAGCTGCCTGACTGTCCCTACTCTGCCGAACAGGATCTCTCCCATGGGTCTGCAGCAGGGTTGGGACAAGCAGGACACTATCCTTGGGACAGGGAAGGTGGCACAGCCTGATGCAGTCATCTCAGGTGCACCAGGACATCACGGTCTGTATCCACTGCCCTCTACTGTAGGGTGGAGGCTCGCTGTTGCTCTCTTCATCCTCCTGCTCTAAATGCTTTCGAGTATTTCTGACATGTATTTTCTGAAATATTTATTTGTATGTATTTGTTGGAATCATATACTCTTGTACTGTATAGAGTTTTTGTATCACTTCAGACAGTGCAGCAAACTCCTTAATACAACACTGAAGCATGCCATGGCACCGGGGTTTTTTTCTCCCATAAACCAATTAAGTATTAAGAGAAGTTAATCATTAGACAGCCAGTTGTACATTAAGACAGACTTCCTTCTTTGTCTTTCAGTGTTATTAAATGCCTTCTTCTTTGAAATGCCACATAAAAGTGATAGATGCCCTTTCTTTAAAAGTCAGGCATCTAGTCAAGCTATGTTTTATATTAGTTCAGTGACAAAGAGCCCTCCTTGTTTAAATATAGAAGCGTAAAGCAGATAAGGTTAAGTAAGCTGGCTGCTGCCAGCTCTGCTCTTGGCGCAGATAAGGGGCTGGAGGGGCTGGGGAGTGCTGGCTCTGCGAGACTGCACCCGGAGAGCTCTGGCGGGGAGGCAAGGCTACGAGGCAAAAACAAATTAAGCTGAGGCTAAAGATGCCAATGGTCAAATATATCTGTGCTAAAAGGTGGAAGGCTGCTGGTGTTTCCTAAACTTGTCTTAAAATGTCTTCAGAAGCAGAGCAACCTTTCTGTGAACACTGAAACGGGGTGTGCATGTGTGTGTGCTTTCTTGCACATCTGAGAGGTTTATCCTTCTATCACTATCCTTGTGGTTAGAGCGCTTCGGGAGTGCTTCCAGCAGTCTGCCCTATCAAATACACACACACAGAGTGCCAAGCAAGAGATGAACGAACAGGGAGGCAGAAAAGCAGGCCTGAGCGAGGGTAAGCAAATCCCTTTCCCAAATCGCTAGGTTTGTTTCCCCCTAGAGGAATGACAAACTGTATTTTTGCTTACCAGCTTTTACAAGGCAAAACTGTTGAGAATAAACACCTACTTTGTGTGCCCCCCGTGGAACCATGGGGCAGTCAAGTCAGGGCTCAGCTAATGCATAATCTATATTTACATGTCGAAAAACCCCAAACCCTTATTTAGGTTCTTGATTTACAATCCCTAGTTTTCATAAAAGTCAGTCATTCCCAGTGAAAGAATGCAGAGTAGATTTATAGGATCTACATTATGCCTTAAATCTTAATCGCATTTTTAAAGCACTTTTATGAGTCATCCTGAGCAATATTTTCCCTCTATTTTCAAGACAATTCTGTGTAAAACCTTTACCTTAAAAACAAGATGATTTCAGCCAGCCATGCTGGCATCAACTCTGCCACAATGCTAAACTCTGTCAGCAATCTCCTTATAAGCCTCTGTTTTCAAGGGTTCACGGCACGAATGTAAAATGTTGCTTTGTACTAAGGTCTGTCTGATAAGATCTCAACCTGCATGAGCCGTGAATTTGTTTTCACTGTTACAGTCAAAATAAAATAAATCTCGTGAGGCTTCTACAAGTTAGATGAAGGTAAAGGACCTGATTCTCTGCCTTCTCCCTCACACTCTTTTATCCGAGAAGGCTGCTTTAAAGATATGTCAGCTGGGGTTCAATTAAGTTAAGAGTGGAGATATCCCATGTACATTAATCACATGCACATAATACATACAAAAGTGCTGGCGGCGTGCATGGGTTTGCATCCACGCATGGACACAGCAATGTAGTGCCACATCTTAAGCAGCTCTCTCAAGAAGTAATGTCCTTTCAGCAGAAATTTAAATACTGTGGAAGAAGTAGATGTTTAATTGAAGTTTTTAAAAGATGTATTTGTAGAGAATGAGTTTCTTAAACGTTTTTTTTAAGAAACCAAGTAGCAAGTAGTTCAGGCTAATATACTACTAGAAAAATATAACTATATATACTACATTCACTAGTAAGATCTCTCAGAGGGACAGCAAGCACAACATTTAGGAGATACATGTGCAGAAATTAGGTCCTTAGTTAAGGATGGATTGCATAGCACAGAGATCTCCATATCATACCGAAACCATTGTTGCCAAAATCACCCAACTCACAATGGTTGCACCTTTTGGAAGAGTCCTAAGAGAGTTGACTCCACCTGGCAGAAACAACAGTGATGGGAACCGAATGAGTATCCCCAAAATCTCCTTGGCACCAGCCTCACTGCCTCCCCCTTTCCCTCCAGCTCATGTAGTTCGTGTTCCCAGTTACAAAATAATTCAGCTTCAACAAGAGAATAATCAAGAGCCCATAGTGTTCTGTACAATTTTGGGAGAGCTAGGAACTGTGGAGGCAAGAAGGACCAGTTCTTCTACCTCTCAGCTGATCATAGAATCATAGAATCATTTAGGTTGGAAGAGACCCTTGGGATCATCAAGTCCAACCAGCAGCCCTACTCTACAAGTTCTCCCCTACACCATATCCCTCAANCTGAGGTGCCCAGAACTGGACACAATACTCAAGGTGTGGCATCACCAGTGCTGAGTACAGGGGGACAATTACCTCCCTACTTCTGCTGGTCACACTATTCTTTATGCAAGCCAGGATGCCCTTGGCCTTCTTGGCCACCTGGGCACACTGCTGGCTCATGTTCAGCCGCCTGTCAACCAGCACCCCCATGTCTAACATGTAGTGGTCATGAGCAGCCATGGAAAAGGTGAGCGTTAGTGACTCTTCACAGCTACAGCAGATGTGGTGCCAGGCCGGGAGGAGGCAAGGGCTCCATGGAGGCAGCCCAGCCAGGTGCTGGGCACTTCATTTTCACAACCTGGGCAAGACACAAGAGACGAAAACAAACAATCCAGGTCATTTTCTTGGGACAGGTCTCTAAATTCCAGCAAAATGCCACCTTAAGTATGTACATTTTCCCCTAGATTTTGCCATGAGGGTCTCCAAAATTACTTTTTGGAAATACAGTTGTAAACATCTCAGAATCCATTTCATGGCTCAGACTAAATTTCAGTTCTTCATATTTAAAATATCTCCTCCTCAAATAATTTATTAATCAATGGTCATAAAGCCTAATGACTGGTAGTTGTTAAAAAACAAATCATATTTTGGATACCCTCATGCCATTTCTAAAGCCACAAAAGAGGTCAGCATCAGCAAACAAATAAATTCAAAATTCCTACCTCCTACATTCACACCAACAAACAGACACTGATATTTGTACACAGTCTAGTTAGCTAAATTCTAAAAGAAGACTAAATAAACAAAACAGAAGAAAGAAAACCCTGGGTACTTATCAACAGAGTTCAGGTTACTTCCAGACATTCAGTATCAATCACACATACATACTTTAACAGGTATCAACATGAGATGGGATTATACAACAGTCAGAGTTCTTGGCTTTGGTCAGTCATATAGTGAAACAGATGCTTAAGCTGGAGAGTGTGAGGAGTCCTCCTGAAACATCATGGAACCTGTGCCAAACACTTTAGCTCCATGGGCTGCTTCTCTGGAGCAGCTTTTCCTGCTCTTCAGCTATTTGCAGTTTTTGAAGTTGAAACTTGGTTTGAGTGCAGATTCTGTCCTTTGCTGCATCTTTGGATGATGGGAAGTAAAACGGGGAAACTCCCCTCTGCTGTCCCCCATGCAAACCAGACAGTGAAGTCCACACCCTGGCTTGAAGAAGCACAACTGGTAGCTCTTGGAGAACACAGCCTTAAAGCCTCTGAAACCCTGATCAACTGTTCTCCGATGGTGAAGGCACCTGAAGCCTGATGGAAAGTTCCTTGTGTCTAGACAGGTTCTAGACTCTAGATGGAGTTTTGAGTCTAGACTGTGAAACCTCTCCCTGGCACTATGAATCAGCTTCTCTTTTTCTCCTACCCTACCCAATGGACTCTGTCTAACAGGCAGTAACAGAGCAGCCATGCCAGGTGAGAGTGCACATAAAATATTGCAAAGCAAAGCACCAGCAAGGATTCCTGTCTGCTCTCTTCAACAAGGGTCCAACCAACCAACAGACTTCTACCTGCTTTACCTGCCAGAAGTATATGTTAGTTGGACTAGTTCTATCAGGACAGATTGGATAAATACTCTCCCAAAACAGAGTGGTCTAGTGACAAAGCTCTGCCTCCAAAGACCAATGTTGTACATTCCTGTACAACAGGAGATGAGAGGAATGTCTCAAAGACCACTACTGGTCACATTTGTCTCATAATTTCAGCTATCCAGAGTCAAGTTGCTTCACATGCTGGTAAAAAAGCTTTCCCTCTTAAGGCTGGTAGAGCAGGTTGCCCTGAGGCTGTGAGGTCTCCATCCCTAGAAGATTCCAAGACCAGACTGAAGGAAGCCCTGCACAACTTGCTGTGATTTCAGAGCTGACCCTGCCTGAAGGAGGAGATTGGGCTAAAGCTCTCCTGAGGTCCCTTCCAGCCTGAATTAACCTGGAGTGCTAAGAATTCTGTCTTCCTCCTTCCCTCAGCCTCACTAGGCCCCCAAAATTAAGCTTTCTCTAGGAATGTTTACACTTGTACCTGAATATTTTCTTCCAAAAGCCTGCTGACATCAGCAGAAAAAAACAGCGTAAGACAAAATTGCACCTTTATGAACACTGTTAGCTACTGTTACTTTCCCACTNACTTTTTTCTGCTCCACAAAAGTTTTTAATAGTTCAGATGTGTAATCTGTGTGGAGGAGTTTATGGCTGAACACACTGGAATACCTGGATGATAACTGAAGCTCAAAAGGCAACATCTTTTAAGTAAAAATGGAGAATGTATTTTATATAGACAGCGATATATTTTATGCAGACAGAAATCTGGAGTGTAAGAGACCATGAGAAGCCAGTCACTTCATCTTCTACCCTTGGACAATCAACCAACATCGATGTACATGTATGTTCATTTAAGCATTGAATCTCTTGACCGCTAAAAGCTGAACGTTCATTTAGCAGGAGATAATTAGCATTGACAAGCAGGGGCAAGTTATCAGCCACAGACACAAAAACGCATATAACTTGTTGCAGCAAGAGATACTCTTGCTCTAGGATTGCATTAGCTCATACATTCCTCTCTTGAAAGCTCCTTTTATTAAGTATACACCGTGTATGCCTTAAAGGTAGCGCTCCCTTTTTGGCTTCATCCAATTTGGATAAACCACTTCAGAGAAAACTTTTGGGGATGATGAGAATAGTACTGGCAATAGTACTGGAAGGACTGCACTCACAGTTTGTTTGTATGGATAAAATTTCACATACAGAGAAAAAAAAATATGGAATTTAACATAGAAAACCAGGCCTTTAGTGCATAAAGCTTTTTACTAAACATAATCTTTGAGTTTCATCAATATTAAGATCAGTATCACTAATCTCTTCTCCATTTGTGGACACCAGAATTAATGATGATGAGCACAGGTCAAGTGCCTGCATTTAAACCCAAGCCTCAAAGGCTTGAGGGGTAGATGACCTCTGAACTGCAAAACACGGAGACAATTTTTAGCATGAGTCAAAATCACATGCACCAAAAAACTGACCCGCCTACCTGAGAGTTTTGCCTGGAAAATTGTCTTGCTGTATTTGCTGCTTAGTCAATTTTGGTGAATTTTGTATATTTTTTCAATCCAAGTTGAGCCAGACAACACTGGAAGAGTCAGGGCAAGGACAGTTTTATGTGTACAAGTTCTTCCAATTACTTAATTTGCCTTGCCCTAAGATGATCCCTGTGTATTTTTAGTGAAATTGTCCTGCTTTTCCAGAAGCCAACCTACTTTATGTCTGTTTGGAAGAGTCTGACCAGTCTTCTCAGAAGACCTGTCCTGCTTTGGAAAACTCATCTGAGCAGCATTGGGAGGGTCAGTTACAAGAGCACATCTCTGCAGATCTAACGGATCAGAAACAGCTTGTTTGGAGGCTGCTGATGTTGCTTTCTTATGCCACTAGTTTGTTACAAAAACCTTAATTTCTTCACCCTGGGATGACTTAGGTAGCAGTTGGGTTTCTGCACCACATCCTGTGAGTGAATCAATGGTGGGAAACATCTCATGTTTGCATGAGATTCCCACTGTAGGATACAGTAAAGCTTCAGTAAATATGACCACTGCAGTATTTTATCATCTCGTCATTTTGTAACTGTAGCAACTGTTTGTAAAGTACAGTCATGGTTTTCCATCTATTTTGCTTGCCTTTTCAGCACTGAACCTGTCACTGGACTCCTATAAACCCCCAGTCTGTTAACTTTGCATTTTTTTTAACCTACAGAATTCAGAGAATTTGCTAAGGAAGACAGAAATCACCCTGACTTTACAGACAGGTAAGCACTGGAGAAAAAAAGCAAGTGATTTGCCACCCCTGCCCCAAGCTGCTCAGCGGCAGGACAGGGTGTAGAATCCAAACCTCTGCTTCCTCCTGCTCCTGCCAGGAAAGGCTGGGGCACTGCTGTTGAGATTGTCAACAGTCCTAAGGAGAAACCTTCCTCTGGTAAATCATTTCTTGATATTTGCTCAACTTTGCCTTACTTCGACTCCTGCCCTGTTGTACTTCCCTAAGGTAGTCAGACCTTGCAGATGAAGTAAGAGCCAGCCTCTTTCCTTCAGCTTCTCATCTGACTGACTTCAAACTGCTGTCACAATTGTCCTGGAAACTTACAAGTTTAGGTTGGAAGAGGGCCATGGTAAACGCATTCTGCTGGGTACATGCTGTGAAAATATGATAGCTAATAAAAAATGCTGATTTACCAGCAAGAAGAGATGACATCTCCTGCTTTAACAACAAAAAACAATCAATCAAACAAACAATCAAATCCTTCAACCATCACTACTGATTCCACAGCGTTTCCAGACAATGTGCATTCCTGCTCTGGATGTCACTTGATGGCATGGCATAAAGTCCGTCCCTGCAACCTGCGAGCCATTTGCTGCCTCACAGAAGGGAGCAGAGAAAGTTTCCTGTTTCTGAACATTGTGCCCAGAGACCACACCGAAACGGACAGCAGCGCTATTCACATGAATTTAGATTTCATTTTAACAACTGAACCCCTTTAAAAAAAAACAACAACAAAAAAAAACCCGAAATAACCAAACAAAGGCAGATCAAGCTATTCTTTAAGTGTAGAAATATCACCAGAATGTGCAACTAAGGACCCATTAGAGAGATCTCTCTCTATCGGTTCACAGCATGGGAATATTTTTAGTGTATCCTTGTCCGGAATGTGTCTGCTTTGGGTAGGTAACTTGCCTGGTGTCACAAAAGACTGTTGGATAAAAGTCTTTACTGGAGGAATTGCTACTGCTGGGAAGTTCAGAAATGGTTTTCCAAAACTGAAATCTGATCATAATAAATGCTGCCTTCAGCTCACAGACAGACAGCGGGGAAAAACATTGGGCAAAACTTGCATGCGGTGTTTCCGCAGGGGGTCTGCAAAAGAAACAGGATAACTCTGTTACACAGAGGCACCAGAAATGCTGACTTTCACTGTGTGCATTTGTCTCAGAAAACGGCCCTTTTGTCCTTTGAAAAGTGCAGTGGACAACGACTAAACTATATAAGCCGAAGGGTACAGCAATGTAAACCTCAGCATACGTGTACATCCAGAACCCAGTCCCACTCCATGTTGGGCACTGGGTGACCCTGACAGTGTAACATCACGTCTGAATCCCCCAGCCCTGCTGGGGAGGGTTGGAGCTGGCTGGCTGGCATCCCACTGCTCGCCTCTTTTGACACACAGAAACACCCTCTTCATGATGAATGGCAAGAAGCCGGAGCTAGACTCATTCCATCTGGAAATACAGCACCCGGGGTGTTATTTTAGCAGAAGCTGTAATTTTAAATGAGACTAAATCTGGAGTGGGCATCTAAAATGACCTCTTGCCTCACCAGCAACCGTGGGGCAGCTGAAGCATCACACAGCACCTTGGGAGACAAGCTGGCTTTTCTACCTTAAGAATTCATGTATTTCAAATGCAAACTTCATTTTTATCCTTTCTGACTGTCCAGAGATGTCAGAAATCAGTTTAATTGCATAGACTGTCAAGACTCCCTGGAATGACGTGTATTTTCTCTTCTTCTCTCTCACACAAAATCCATCTTTGCTCTGAATAATTACTGCCAGAGCTGAATCAGAACCTGCCAAAGTTGCAGAAAAGAATCCAACCCTTTTCTACAAACTTTCAAAGCAAAACATAAATTTGCTTTGCAAGTCTTTTTTTTTTTCTACTCACTGTCATTTGCTTCTCTCTGAATAACTTAGCATGAATGAACTTAGTGAAGGCGTGGTACCTAGTGAGGCAGACCCTCAACTGGTATACAATTGGTCTCAGAAAAGCTACACTCTGTTACATCCTGAAGATGCATCACAGTGAATTTGAAAAGCTCTCTTGGAGATTATTCACCTCCTGTGAATGCGAGTGTTCCCACCAGCTATCTCATTTTAAGGATTTTAGCTACTGAGTCAGAGGACAGAACAATAGTACGGGATCAAGCCCAAGCAATTAACACTTCACTCATTTTTATTCCTGAATCCTGAACTGGACTCCCACAGAGAACCTATAACACTGTTAGTCAAAGAAAACAGAGCAAAATTTTAAATAATTAAAAGTTTATAAGACAAAATTAAACAGCAGCCCGTGATTTGCTAGTAGAACATTTTTAAAAAACCACAAGACCAAAAGGACATAAATTTAAATCCTTAATCCCAATAAAGTACTCATTCTGAGACAATTACTGCCATAAAATCCTCTGCCACAGAGACACTGACAAGAAAACCATCTTCAAAAGTTACATTCAAAAGCAGCATGGAACTCGAGAAAAGAGTTGGCAAGGATTAAATCATCAGAGACGCAAAAAGAAGGAAAGATTTTGGAGGGAATCGAGCCTTTCAACATAAGTCATTCCTCTGTGAAAACATGTTATCATTGAGAAGGCTCTGCAGCAGGGAAAGCACGGGGAAGATTTACTAGCAGAAAGCCAGTTCCTCTTATAAATAAGAAATCAGTGGGTGAAAAAAAAAAAAGGCAACACACTCAATTTTGAAAAACAGTTGAGTCAACTGTCAGCAATACCAGTGATTAAAACTGCAATTATACAATTTCTTACTCATGGAGCATGAAGTGTAATTAAAAAAAAAAAATAAATCAAATGAATAAAAAAAGGTCTTCTGCTAATTGGATTCCTCCATTCTTTCCAGCTACTACACTGTCCTTTGCTCCACTGGCGCTTGTTTTGGCACTTACCCAAGGCTGGTGGCAACTCTTGGAGCAAAGCAATGTTCAGTCCCTGCCATAGACACGCTTCATAAATGTTGGGTTTGGTTTGTGTTTGTGGGACAGTGATACGTGCTTTTCAATATACACAAATGTTGGCCAATATCTTAAATCACTTCCTCGCTCTCTAGATAGTGGCTTTAGGCTGGCAGCTTTAGGCTGCCAAATAAATACACTTGCAAAGATCTCCCCTACTGATTACTCACTCCTGTACACGTTGAGATGAAGATGGCTTTGACATAAGTTTTTCCTGAAAATTCTCAATGACAAAGGGCTTTACTCATCACATAATTTTGTCGATATATTTCTAAATGTTTTTAACAGTTGCATAGCTGCTCAAGCATCTCTATAATCAAACGTAATTGTTGACATTTTAAAACACTTTGGGCTTTTACCCTTTTTTTCTAATTAAGTCTAATTCAGTACTTGGGAAGACAGCTATATATTTGACATACAGGGAGGCAGACGTCTAAAAGTTACATTTAGTTACCATGAAAAATATTCTCTTGTCTAGTAAGATCAAAAAATACAATATATGAAATGTTAGCAGCTGATTTTTTTAGTTTAATTTTCATTTTTCCATTTTGCTGACTCTTGGTATTCTGAGTCTTATGCCAAGTTATATGGAGAGGCCCAGAATTCAGGAGTCATTCCCATGAATTCAACGCAAGGCATCCCATAGTTGCAGTGTATATTGTAACAAAAAATAATACACATATATCTTAAATGCATAGACTTTTTCAGAAGTCTACCTGGAGAGGTAAGATGTTCAACTACCAGCCGTTGCTCCATATATCCATCCTGCTCAGGGCTGGAGAACAAATACAAAAGTTACTTTGAGCCCTAGAGAAAATTGCTTCAGCTTCCTCTGCATTCGGCTTAGGGACGCAGAGACTGAGCAGGAAAGATCAGGAGGAAAACCATTCCCTAATGTCCATTTCTTACTGCTGTTGATGCTGGGGAATTGCCCTGGTTCCTTCTCTGCAGACAGTCCTGCTTCTGCTCACCACAGCTCCCCAGGCGTTTCTCTGTCTGGGCTGTTCCACAGGGACACAAGTTGCTGTTCCATTCAATGTGGGCATGGATAGACCCAGTGTTCAAGTGTCCATACATCAAGCATTACATACGGTTTAATTAGGTTTTGTGGAAGTTTTGAGTAAACTGCTTTTTCATCAGACTGCTTGTCATCAAAAGCATTCTGGCCTTTCCAGCAGTCAAGGGTGAATCGTGACTTTTATATTTACCTGTGAATAATCTACCAAAAGGCCTCTTCAGAAGTTCTTGCCAACAGAGTGAGAAGTCTTCAGAAATTTACATTTTAAACAGAAAACAAAATTAACTTTTCCAGAGCAGATATTCTTGATTTATATAGGATAAATGACAAAACCCTAGAAACAGCCAGACCTGTATTAAAAAGATGGGTAGATGTGGTACTGAGGGACACAGCTCAGTGATGGCTTTGGCTGTGTTACGTTGATGGTTGGACTCAGTGGTCTTAAAGATGCCTTCCAACCTAGACAATTCTATAAGCACAGCTCAGGGGAACCAATGCCCACCCTGCCAGCAGTGCCCCAAAGTTTGGTTCTGGGCTGAGAGAGGGAAATGCATTTCTCAGACCTCATTTATAAGAGGAGATCTAAGCACAGACTACATCAGTGAACCCAGAACTGCTTTTGGGAGGGAGTTTCCTTGACATTGCCAGTGTTTACATCATCTTTATTTATGTAAGTAATTTATCACTCTCCTGGGGTGCAACTGCTGTCAGTCTGAGCCAGCTTCCAACTAGACCTGCAAGTGAAATATTCAGCAATGCTCATTACTCAGAGCATCTTACGACCTCCTCAAACTCCTGAGCGAAGAAGCCCAAAGAAAGCACAGCTCCCAGGAGCCGTAGACAAGCAGACCCCAAGCCCATGCGGCAAAAGGGGAACCTTCTCTCCCTCCCTCCCTACTCTGTGGTGGGGCCAGCTCCAGCCCACAGAAACCAGCCTCCTGCAGACAAGTGATGCTCTCACACATCGCCATCCCTCGGGCAGACACCAGGCAGGACCCTAGAGTGAATTAAAAGCTGGAAGAGGCCAATTCTATAAGGATTACAAGCTCTCTCTATATAATAATTTCTTAAATCCCCAGACTCATGGTGTGAGCATGAGCAGGTCTGTGCTTTAAAACAGAATTACTTCCTTCATAAAATAAATCACCTGTATTCAAAGAAAGCATTAGCCAATACTTACCTTGACGTTTGCCACAACCCCTTCTGGTGTAACAGCATCACACAGTAGGTGTTTTCAAGCTTTTCGGTGCGTTTTCTTCCTACTAAGTTATGGTCTTGTCTGAGAAATGTCATGAATGACACGCAAGGTACAAATGTACCTCCCAGGGTCCCCAACCCACACATTTCATGACCCTGCAATACAAAAAGGATGAGGAAACGAAAAGGTTCTGGAGAGGTCAGAGGATGGCACAAGCTCTCCAGGTAAAAAAGAGTCCTTCCAATATCAGATTCATCGCTGCCCTTGTTTTCCTACCACTTTTGACCGTGTCAGCTATGAATTGTATCTAGTGAGTGAGATGCTTTGCTTTAAGCACGAGAGCAAACCTTCCCATATCTGTCATCCAGCTAAAGCTCCCCAGGGATACACTCAGAGTTCAAACAAAATCATGTCCTTGGTGGAGCTGGGTCTCCAAAAATCAGTACCACCACTACTCTCATCACGCGTTATGATTATTAGATGATTTTACCAAATAATAAACCTGCTTCTGTGCTGATTTTCCAGCTGAAAATGCAGGGATTGGTTCCTGGTGAACTAAACCTGCTCTAGGCTCAGAATTATCTCACAGAGGGCTTTGAGCACCATGACAATTTCGGCAGTGAACAAGAAATAGGTCAATTTGGTTTCCCTTCAAAGGGGATGCTATGAAGCCCATAGGAGCATTCAGTGAGCAATGGAAAAGTTAATAAGCTTTAATAACAAAAGATTATTTCAGCATATCTGTTGTGCAAAACCCACCAGTGCCTCAGCTGGTTGTGCTTCCAGTACTTTTTAACTTACTTAAATATGCTAAAACCTTACTAGAGATCAGAGACAACCAATTGCTGCCCAGCAGAAACACCCATACCAGCAAGCGCTGAGGTATGTATCTTCAAAAACCATCAGAGAGAACTTTTCCTGTCATAAATTTTCTCTGCTCCTTTCTTCTTCCTACACATACACACAAAAAAATAAGCTACTGTGATCTCTGCTGGTACCCAGGAATGCTGCCAGCACTTTACTGTGTATTATTGGCACAAGCATCCTCTGATCCTCCAGGTAAATCCAGAAATGGTTTACTTCTGTCACTTAATCACAAGGATACACTTGCTGCGATTCCTGTGTGCATCAGACCTGCTCTCAGTAGTTTCTAGAAAGCAAATTTTCTCCTTATTGTAAGTAATTAAGAGGCAATCCTTCAACACAGAAATAAACTCAACTTCCTTCAACACAGAAATAAACTCAACTAGACGTGACAACAACCAGCCACCAAGTTTTGAAGAGAACCCCACCCTTCTGCATTAGATGCAAAACAATGTTTTAAATCACTAATGTATTTTCAAGCATTTCTTATTTGCCAAATCACAACAGATTTCGAGTGAGGTGTGTTCTTCTCCCTAATAACAACCCTAGCTCTTACCACTTACTGCCATCTAAGAAAACTGGGTACTCTCAACGTCCTTCTTTCCAAGCAGCCTGCAGCTATTTTTGAATGACACTAAAATCCATAACTGAGATTGCTCCTACTGAGCTGATGCCTTGGAGCTGCCACTCTTTAAAACCCAGTTCAAGGAAAGAATATCCCCAACCCTTTGGTTCACGTCCTTGCACTGTGGAAGCGACTGGCCCCTCCAGCTTCTGCATTTGCTGATCTCTGCTGCCCTCTCCTGCAGGAGCTGCAAACTCTCCTTTTCGAGGATTTTAATGCAGTAACACGTTCCTAAGGCAGTTTTAAAACTTGCTTAAAGCCTGAGGGAATGGGAGACGGAAAAGTAAAGCTGGAAAGGAATAGTGCTCATGCCAGTTTACCGAATGAGAAAGAGACATCATAATGATAACAATTAATATAAAAATAAAAAGAAATAATAAGAAATATATCCAAATATTGATGTGTATTTAAAGGGTCTACTAGGGAGATATCCAGCAAGAGAATTTAATTATGTGTATATAAGAAGGTGAACTGTTGCTTGCATGAAAAGCAGAATAGCTGTTTATCTGCTTTGACTGTCTCCAGTAGCCACAGAATTGGGCTGAAGCTCATAAGGGTGCCCAGGCAGCCCAGCGCTTCGGGAACAGGATGCTCTGCTCTGCTGTGCTCCCAGTCAAAGCAGCCACCACCTCAGAGATCCTCCCACCTCAGAGATACTCCAGCTACAGCTCAAAAGGAAGCAGCCCCTGTGTCCTGTGGCTCCTTCAGTCTATCTTCTTCTATGTACATCTCTCCTCTCCTGCAGAGTCTGGTCTCCTTTATTTCTCTCCTCCAGTGTCAGCATTTTGTCGTTCACTGACTTACACTCTAAATACCGTACTTTTAGTTTCTTTGCTGTTCTGTTTTTTTTTCCATTTCATCTGCCTTTTCTGTTATTATTTAACTCATTCTGCATTTCTTTAAATAAAAGCTGAGGAATACTAAGAACAGGATCTGCTTGGGATAACAATTTGTAAGGCTCTGATTTCACACTACCTCTTTGGTTTGAAAGCTGAACACACAGAAGATATTATCACAAAGCGCTGGAATTTCACAGAAACACAAATATTTTAAAAGTTCATCAAAAATGAAAATGTGGTGGAACAGGAAATGGGAAAATGTACTTTGCAAATAATTTTGTGGCTGAGGAATTTGCCTGCAAAGCAGCTAGAAAGGACAAACAGATGATTTCAGTTCAGTTCAAAGAATGGGTCTCGCCTTTCTGATGAGATAGTTGTGGCATAAACTAATAACAAACCCTCTACTTGCTGGCTTGGTCCTACTGGGAGAAAAAGCTGCTACCAGAAAATATCACATCCAGGTCCAGGCGATCACTGACAAATTACCTTTCTGCTCTCTTTGCATATTAGCAAGGCTGCTTTTCCTTGCAATGCATTAATCTGCCTTTCAGCTTGCTTTTAATCAAAACCAGGCTTAACTTTGCAGAGCTGGAAAAGAAAGCAGATGCTGAGGTAAACCACAGACTGGAACTGGAAGAGACAGTCAGACAGAAATGCCTTTTTGGCTTGATAAGTATTTAAGAACAATTTTTTTCCAGGGGAAAGGGAGAAAGAAAATACTCCATTTTGTTCCAGTCTGTAAAAATGGCTATGCCTGCCTTCTCTCCCCAAACAGAAGAGGAATGAGCTGGTTTGTAGAGTATCTTGCATGCAGCAGCTCCCATTTAGTTGCACAACGTTCAAAAAGCAAAAACTACATTGATGGTCTGCAAAACAGTGCTCAGATTGTGGAAATAAAATTTGGGGGTTGAGAGGAGTTAAAAACCCAGCAAACAAGTACTCCAAAGTAATCGGCTGCTCTCGGGCTGGGGAGGGATTGTATGCAGGGAACCAGAAGCCATGATGTAACACTTAAATTGCTGGAGGTACCAGTTAAAAATTTCAGAGGCAAGAAATTACTGAAATAAGAGCATGGGAATGTAAAAGATTCAGATATTTGCCATTTCATACCTTGTTTTTTTGGGGTTTGTGTTGCTGGGGGCTTTTTTTTGTCTTTTAACAATTTCCAGCTGCTGATGGTACACACCACAAACATCTGATGTACGCTACCTCCAGTGCAAATGATTGTGCTGGTAACTTCAAGTACAGATGGTGCAAGTCAATTTTTGCAATTCAGAATAAAACCCAAACCCCTCACATCTCTCTCTCTCTCCCCAGAGGTTTCAAATCAAGAGTGTGGTTTCACGTCTGCCCTAACCCCAAACCCACACAGTGGCATTCACCTTCCCTGGGCCTTAGTGCCCCAGCCAAGGAAACAAACCAGCAAAATCTTAACCTTAAAAATCCACAAAAATCATAAAAAAAAAAAAAAAAGCAAACCCTGTTATTTTCCAGCCAGTTCAGCCTCCAGACCTCTCCGGTGACTCTGCCACACAAGCACCAGCACATCATGAGCAAGATGAGGAGTGTGGATGCAAGGGAAGGGGACAGGGGCAGGAGAGCACATTGTTTGCTGATCCAGTTCACTGTGGAGGGACTTGTGTAGCTTTGTATCTCCTACCTGAGAGGATGGACAGTGCATGCTCCTTTCTCCCTGAAAAAGATATTAGATAAAGCCCAATTGCTGTAAAGATATGATTATTCAATTATTAATTACTATTGTTATTATACAATTATTCAAAGAATTAAGAACAGAAGAGAAAAGGCATTTGGAGTAATTCTCCTATCAGTCAAGGGGATGAGACTAATTAATAGCATTTATATTCAAGAGCGCTGGCTTATCTCAACTTGTTCAGGAGAAACTTGCAGAGTAATGATGGGCGTTCTTGGCTCAGCAGAGAAGCCTTTCTTCAGCCTGTGGCTCAGGTTCTGGCTCTGGGTTGAAGCCCTTCCAGCCAAGGTGGCTCTGCCAAGTCTCTCTTTCTCTCTATCCAGCCAAAGAAGCGTATGCCGACAGCGCAGCTCACAGGTCAGCCCTCTTTTGTCTTCAGCCCCAAACCAGGGAGCAGAGCAGCAGAAACATAACAAGAGAAGTGTCAAGAAAGCCACTGACCTCTTCAATTAGAAGAAAACCCTGCCTTGCTGTCCCAAGAGGCCAAGAAAAGGCTTTCTGATGCTGTTTTCAGTCAGCAAAGGCCAAAAATAATTCAGAAGTTGTAAGGGTGCTTCTGATTGCAGGTGAAGATCAAATTATTCTTAAAAATCCTGGGCAAAAGGGATTGTAAAGCTGCAGAGCAGTGCCCTGGATTTCCTTATCACAGAGAGATGAATTTGAAGCAGCTTCCTCACCAGCATTTTCTCAGGCAAATGGAATCCTATTAAAGCAGACAAACAACTTGTTATTTAATAAACCCTACTTTCCACCCCTAGCTGTCTTCCAAATGCTGTGTACATTGCTTTAGCAACATGTGTCCTCTTTTCCCAGGGCCATTTCCTTCAGCAACAGAAAGGTGCTACACAAGGAAAGTACTACACAAGGAAAAAGTTCATCTAGGAGCCCCCAGGAGATGAAATTTGATCAAGGCTGCACAAAATCTGTTCTGACAAAAAAAAGGAAGAAGAGTTTAGTTTCTTTTAGCCCTGATTATGAGTTTTCATAAAACTTGCAAATCTACAGTGCAAGGGGTAGGGTGGAACTTGCCTGATGGAGGAAGTTAATGTGGTTTAAGAAGTGGTGTATTTTATAGCTGGAGGGTCCTGACCCACCCTCTTGTACATACAAAATTAAATGCTGTGATAGGGGCCAAGGAGCTTCCTCAGCAGAGACAGAGCAAGCTGAGGTGGGGAGAAAGACAAAGAAGCCCATGGTGCTCCTGGGCAGAGCCAGGGTTTGCATTTCCTCCTCCTCCTCCTCATCTTCCCCTTCATTTCCCCAGCATAAGACTGGATGGAGCTTTTATTGTCATGGCTCCAACTTGGCTTAGGAGGTGGTGGCTTTGTTTCATTTACTTCTGCTATTTCTGTGCTTTGCTATTACAGCTTAGTAGTAGGAAAGGCAGCAAAAACGGGAGGGAAACAGAGTGTCAGAGCTAAGAGACAACAATCTATTCCCAGGGTCATTTTGCCACAGTTTATCTGCCTGTAACTTTGTACTTGGTTCTAAGTTTGAAAAACAGCTTCTTTGTAAAAAAAAAACCCAAACAAAAACCAAAACAACAACAACAAAAATAAACCCTTTCTCCCAAAAATAGGAAAAAAAAACACATCAAAACCCACAAAAATCAAGAGAAGGTAGTTCTCACATGGAGTCCTGAGAACTGAGACTGGGAGATAAGACCAACTTTTTGACACAGTGGATAAGGAGCACAAGAGCACAGTGAGCAAAGCCGTGATCACACCTGCAGCTGAAAATTTGCTCGATTTCTGTAACACAAGGTAACACTGGGGCTGAAGCAAGAGAAAAGAATTACATGGTAAACCCACACAAGAAATACAGAGCCTGGAGAAGATCCACTACGTGGAAACCATCAACGGAATTTTCTGATGTAGCTTGAATATAAAGACTAGACACCAGTCCTGCAACTAACATAAACCACCAGATTAATTTCCTGCTTGTATAAAGCTTTACTGCGGACAGAAACCAGAAGGGGTAAAATGGGATATGTGTAACCTAGTGGCAGATGTAGAAACTTAGAAAAAGAGAACACAGGTATGTGAGAATCACTGTTAGCTGGCATATTAAAAACAAATCAAATCTGTCTCTGTTGTAGAAAACCCAAAGTATTTGGAAATGTGTAGAAATGAGTTAATATTTTATTTCTATTTAAGCATTATGCCTCCAAACCTGCATGTGTTGTACTGCCCTTTGCAGTGAAAACATGTTTAAAAGCTTGTTCTGAGCCCCAGATGCTGCAGTGATGGCATTGTATGGATTCTCCAAGTGATCCACTCAGTGTGCTGGAGAGACATCTCCCACCGTCCGTACCAACCGCAATTTGAGGCACCGGAACAGGATGAAGAAAAGAATTCCAGAGTCTTAATACCCTGGTGTACTAGGACAGCCACAAAGACAACAACTGAAGAACATACTCAGAACAGGTGGGTATGTAGACACGTGGGAAGCTTTGTATCAGTGAGGCTCAGTGGTGAGGGAACATCACTGTGATAAGGTGGGCAGCTTCACCAAGAGGGAGTTATGCACGTTACACATAGTACAGCCAACGGTGATCTGTGAAGCCATATTCTGTGCACGCTCTACTGAGTCAAGATCAGTGACTCCTTGTCACAGCCTACTGTAAAGTTTCATTCACAGACAATGCTGGAAGAAATATTTTCCAAAGGGACATCAAAATCTTTCTGAGCTGGTGGTTGGATTCCAAAAGCCAGCCTCTCAGCACTGACAGACTGGCTCAGCAGGGCCGTAACTGAAAAAAGTGTTTGGAAAAAAAGACCACTCACAACAAAAAAAGCACAATGAACCTCTTTTTGCAACTGAAATATGTTGCCTATAGCTTTTTATTAGCTACAGCAAGTGAAATAGGAGCCAGGCAAGTCTAGTATAACTCTATTATCTCCTGCTACTGTAAGGAGAAAAGCAATGACACTGCCCTTTTTTATTATTTTTTTTTTCTTAAAGCACCCATTGGCTGGTTGGAGCAATATATGATGCTATCACTCAATAACCCTCTGGAAAGCAGTCACTGAAATGGAGTTTGTCACTGGGAACTGCAGGGAACTACAGTCATTATGTGCCAAATGAAATAGTGGTGACAATGACACAGGGGGAAAAAAAAGTATTTTCAAGCTTATGGACTTGAATCTCAGAAAGAAAACTATCAAGCTGAGCCAATATAGTCACTCTGAAGAACTATTTCAATGTCCTTGCCTTTACCACCTGCTGAGATTGAGTCTATCAGAGAACCCTCGCTTTACCTGTGGCATCTGCTCTCCTGCCTGGGAGCCGTCCCGAACCAGGGGACACAACGCTCCTCTCCCGTTGTCCACAGCTCCTCCTTCTGCTCCAGAATTAATGGGCGAGAAGAAGAAATTAGGAAAGTGGAAGGTGAATTTTAACCAATGAAAGGGGACAAACAAGCTCAATGCCTACCATGGAAATAAACCTAGTAATCCTGTGATTGCTTATCTAAAATTTGCAAGCCCGAAATCAAACTCAACCTTCCCTTTCTCCAGCAGGCATTGGGGGGCACCACCGACCTTCTGTAATTGCAGACCTAGTATGTTAGTTAATTCCTTTCTCTGAGTATACACGCTTTTCCTCTCCTTCCACAACCATGTCCAAGCTAGGAAGCCATTGAAATCCTTATAAAACACAGGTAAATGAATAGGAAGATAAACAAAAAGAAATTCTAGAACTTAAAAAACCATAAAATACTAGGTGCTGTAATTGAGACCTATTGGCATGTTTGCTTTGACTATTCTGCCAGATGGAATCAGCTAGATCATAGAATCATTTAGGTTGGAAGAGACCCTTGGGATCATCAAGTCCAACCATCAGCCCTACTCTACAAGTTCTCCCCTACACCAGATCTCTCAACACCACATCCAATCTACNTAGTCAAGGTGTGGCCTCACCAGTGCTGAGTACAAGGGAGGGCAGGAGCTGTGACCCCCCCCCCGAGGTGTACCTACAGCCTACACCAGAGCGTTACCTTTTACCCTTTCCAGCATTCCCCATTTCAGCTGTCTGCTCGTTCGTTCCACTCCCAACTCGTTACAACTTCACTTGTTCGGATGGACCAAGGAGACCACAAAATAACCCAGAGCTCTGGGAAGGTCACTGTTCTGTCTTACAGGAGGTGGGAAACCTTCTGGCTGGTGGTTTTTTAAAACGCTTGCAGAGAAAGTTTGCAGATGGGTTCCACAGAAAATGACATCAGCGTGTACAAATCCACCAGCCTGCTTAAAACAAATGAAAAGAACCCAATCATTTCAGGTCTGATCATGATCCCTCTTCTCCCTTTGAACCCGCAGTTGTGGACAAAATACATTCTGCCTGTGGGGTAATTCATTATTTCTAGGAGGTCCCACCTACAAAAAGCAACATGTGACAAACCAGCACCTCCTGCAAGTAGGGACCATGTTGGAAAAGAGTCTGAATTATTTTTGCAGCTTTCTGTAGGGAAGGAACAGGGGCGGACTTTGCTATTTAATTTCTCTGATTTCTATTTAATCTCACCTCTGGAGAGGTGAGCATCCAGTTCCACTGAGTCCCTTAAGTCACCTTTAAGCAAAATGTTTATTCCCCGAGTATCTGCAAATACATCATCAGCATCCATCCCCAGGTTTTGGTTTGCCATCCTCCCAATTCCTACGTTCTAATAGAAGACTTAACACACTCTCCCCCAGCCATTAAGCATAAGGACTTCCAGAGACGTTCACTAGCCAGTTCAATTTAAGAACTGTCAGGTTTTCCTCCCTTCCCAGTTTCTGTTACTTTATTCTCATTATTCTTGGAAACTTTTGCTGAGTTTTGGCACCTGCTGCCACCTGCCTTTATTGAACAAGGAGGCAGAGACTGTCCCTTCGTCTCTGTGCAGTAAATTGCTGATACTCTCTCGCTTACAAATATAGCTCAGTGTGTAAAAAATTTCATGAGGCTTAAGACAAATAGGCCTGAACGGGTTGGTCTTTCACCTCTGATTTTTCTGACTTCATACAGGAGTATTCAGTGCCAGTTTTCCCTCAAACAGTTGAAGGATGAAACAGTATGTCGTGGTTTTGACCAATTGGAGAGATGGTGACCCCTCCTCCCCCTCCCCCCAAGGAAAAGAGAGGAGAGGAAAGGATTAAGAGATTCAGGAGTTTAGATAAAAACTAAACTACTTTAATGAAATATCAATAACAATAATATAATAAACAATAAAAAGAAAAATTTAAAAGAATATAAAAGAAAGGATAAAAAAAAAAAGTATACAGTCTATACAAAACCATATCGGACTCCCAGGACAACGATCACATCACCAGCAGCACCAGTGAACGTCCAGGCTGGACTCTGTGACCGACAGGAGCTGGATTCCGGATCAGGATCAGAGGCAGACGGACAGACAGGTTCCTCCTCAGACGTTGGCCATTGAAGGAAGAAACCCTAATAACCCTTTGGTCCCTCAGCTTTTTTTACTGAGCATGATGTGGATGGGATGGAATACCCCAGTTGGTCAGTTTTGAGTCACCTGACAAAATTACCTGACCTTGGTTGTTCTAGCAGTAAGTATAAGCAAGGGCCTCTCTGCACCATCCCTTGGTATAATCAGGTCTTATCAATGTGAGATGAAACAGTCTCTGAACAATGTGCTGTTAATTTCAGACTTTGGTTAGGTAGAAGAGGCCCAGCTGAAAAAGTAAAACTACTGAACAGAAAATTGGTTTGTTTTGCCTCAAACCAGGACACAGTAAGATATGCCACCTTAAGGAAACTATATTAAATACCGACCCTTGCTAATCTTAACTCTCTCCTTTTTAATTCCACTTAAAATTGCTGCCCTCCAACAGAACCAGGTGAGATGCTCAGAAACTAGCTCAGCTTTGGCTCCTACCTTCAAGCATTTAAGTAGAAACTGGACAACTTACTACCAAGACGTCCCAAATCAAAACCAGTAGTGGGTCAGTACCAGCCTCATTACAGAACTGTGTACCACAACTTCGATGTACTGATACAGAGATTTCCCCCTGCACTTACCCAGTAACTCTTACCAGGTTCACATTAATATCAGAGTTGTGCTGCATTCTTCTGAGAAAGTAAGAATACAACTTTGGGCAGCTAGTGATCACCCAAACCAAACCACTGCCCAGTAAAGAATCTCTGATCGTCCCTCCTTTTCACAGAATCTCAGGGATTGGAAGGGACCTTGAAAGCTCATCCAGTCCAATCCCCCTGCCGGAGCAGGAACACCTAGATCAGGTCACACAGGAACGCATCTAGGCAGGTTTGGAATGTCTCCAGAGAAGGAGACTCCACAACCTCCCTGGGCAGCTCCTTCCAGTGTTTCCCCACCCTCACTGTGAAGTAGTTTTTCCTCATATTTCAGTGGAACCTCCTCTGTTCCAGCTTGCACCCATTGCCCCTTGTCCTATCATTGGTTGTTACTGAGAAGAGCCTGGCTCCATCCTCCTCACACTCACCCTTTACATATTTATAACCATTAATGAGGTCACCCCTCAGTCTCCTCCAAGCTCAAGAGACCCAGCTCCCTCAGCCTTTCCTCAACTGAAATAACTTGGACTTACTTTAAGAATCTCATCGGGAATTGAAAAAACCCCACTCCACTTTTATAATGAAGCGCCACCACTAGAGTCCCGTGATCATATTGACCATAAACTTCTCTCACGTCGTAAAACCTCCAGTTGAGCGAACAGATCTAGAAAGAAAACATCTGTAGGACTGAAGGAACATCACACAGCAGAGGGGCAGACTTCACAATGCTTCACTGAAACAGAGACAACTCACAGATCTCTGTAGACTTGGCCTACCCATGGGTTTCTGTTAGTCATACAACTCCAAAAGGTTACCATCCCTAGTTATGCTGTTAGACGTTCTCCATCCAGGCAATCCAAATGTCTAAAGACCCCCTTATTTATGGTCAGAGGTCTTGGCCTTCTACAAGTGAATCTTAAAATACTGAATTATCACCTCCAATAATCAAACATCACAGTTAATTAAGACCCCGTTCAAAGACAGATGAATACTGAATCTCGATACACTGACTTGCAAACCTCTAGGGTTTCTTTGTTGCCATGAATGGTGAAACCCAGGTGCCAGAATTACGGCTTTTTTCCCTCATCACTTATTTCTGTGCCTTTAAAGAAATTAATCAAAAAGTGCAGGAAACATCTTGTCTCATTTAACCCGTACAAAGTTTGTTTCCTAGTACAGGTTGGGAATTAACACTACTCAAACCCTGTATTTCCTTACCATGGAAGATAGGACTCACATGCACAAAGGATAACTTCTACTGTCCAGAATAAAAAATGACAGCAAATCCATAATCAGCATTTAACCCCAGTGCTACAGATGACATTTTTGTATTAAAGAAAGACACACAGAGATTGTAAAAGTTTGGGTTTACTATTGTAGTGTGACTGCATTCTTACCTAAATAGACTTTTCAATCCCTTTTCCGCTCTATTTTCCTCACAAAGGTTTCAACAGGGAACACCTCTCAGCCCTCTGCAACCTTCACACTTACAACTCCATCGAAACATCCCGTATTGAAAGGCCTTTGCAACCTGTTCCTTTTAAAAACATTAGATTTATAAATCCAAGTGTATATCAAAGCAGATTTTTCCCAGACAATATTGACAAACAATGCCACGTGATCTGTCGAAGAGGAAGTTTGTGTGTGCTTACATGAACTCTGCCATAACCTTGGCCATGAGCACCGTGACCACAACCACGGGCAGGAGCTGCAGAGCGTTGTGGTCAGCAACGGGGGCCAGAATTCAGCCCACCAGTAACAACCATTCATTTTGCTCAACTCCATTGCTTGCCAGTTAACACTTAAGGCAAAATCCATCATACACTTATTTTCCCAAGCTGAAGCAACTGTGTAAGCATTGTTCATAATACATTGAACAGAAAGTATGTGATGGTGTGTGTAAGACGGGGCAAGAAGAAAGAAGAGACGTTGCAGTTAAACAATTTGCTATTTAGAACGATGAAGCTCACGTTTTCAACTCATATAAAAGAATATCTCTCTTGAAAATCTGATGTGGTTTGACCAATTGGACAGATGATGACCCCTCCTCCCCCTCCCCCCAAGGAAAAGAGAGGAGAGGAAAGGATTAAGAGATTCAGGAGTTTAGATAAAAACTAAACTACTTTAATGAAATATCAATAACAATAATACAATAAACAATAAAAAGAAAAATTAAAAAGTATAAAAGAAAGGATAAAGGAAAAAGTATTCAGTCTATACAAAACCGTATCGGACTCCCAGGACAACGATCACGTCACCAGCAGCACCAGTGAATGTCCCAGGCTGGACTCGGTGACCGGCAGGAGCTGGATTCCGGATCAGGATCAAAGGCAGACGAACAGACAGGGTCCTCCTCAGACGTCGGCCATTGAAGGAAGAAAAAACTAACAACCCCTTGATCCCTCAGCTTTTTTTACTGAGCATGATGGGGATGGGATGGAATACCCTAATTGGCCAGTTTTAGGTCACCTGACAGAATTCCCTGACCTTGGTTGTTCTAGCAGTAAGTATAAGCAAGGGCCTCTGCACCATCCCTTGGTATAATCAGGTCTTACCACTGTGAGACAAAACAGTCTCTGAACAATGTGCTGTTAGTTTCAGACTTTAGTTAGGTAGAAGAGGCCCAGCTAAAAAAGTAAAACTACTGAGCAGAAAATTGGTTTGTTTTACCTCAAACCAGGACAAAGCCTAAGCTTTCAAATTTCATCAGAAATGCTACTTTATATTTGAATGAAAGGCTTTTTGGAGTTAAAGAGATGTCCAGAAGCTGGTGCTCCTCTCAGAAGGGGTGTAGAACACATATCCACAAACACTCAAGCAATCCAACACACTTATTACTTGAAATAGACAAGCCGTAAAGCACGTTCAAACAAGAGACCTTTTACATTATATGGTTCTTTTCACTACTCTGTACTAAGCTTCAGGAGCTCCAACAACTTGGTAAAAAGAATAGCATTATTTTTTAGCCAAAAACTAGTTTTTACGTGCCACAGTCGTTCAATTTACAAGGGCAGTTTACCATCAACATCCCCTCCTCAGCTGTAAAATGTCTAAATCGGTTTTAAATAGAAAAGACACTCCTTGTATAAGAAACAATAATGGAAACAAGTATTAAATACTGGCACAAAAATGAGAAAAGATGCTACTGGTGGCACCCTTAAGTATTGGCCCGTGAGATGTATTAGCATGAAAAGTATCTAATTAAACAGCCAGAATTTGGCTTTGCACAATGCCTTTTTTTAAAAAAACACATTTTTAATCACACATTCAAATAACAAAGAAAATAACTGGAGTCAGCATTAGCAGCCTCCTGAGTATTCTGCAGGAGCCCACACCCTGCTGCTTTTGAGGAGGATCTTCTCCCATCCTTTCATCCCAGGAACCAGCTAACACAAAGTAAAATTTAGTCCCTACAGTGTGTGCACTCCCTGCACCCCTACAAACACCACAGAATATTACAATACCTTCACTGAAAAAAGGGAAAAAAAAATGTAAGGAGACTTTTGTAAGTAATCCTCTTCAAGATTCCATTCCAGAATACTGAAAGTAACAATACAGAAAACTGATGTAAAACAACAGTAATTTGAAGCAGAAAAAAATGGATTGAGAAAATATGTTCCAGGAAAGGACCACGTGTTTTGTCATCTGTATTTATTCTTTAAATATATATGTCTATTTTTATAGTACAGATTGAATCATTTACACGTATAAATACAACAGTAGTGAAGAACTACAAAGATCTGATTTTTCGACGTAAACGGAGCAGAGCTTTACACAGGTACAGAACTTTCAGCACAGTTTTAAACTTGATTTCTGCTAGAGTTGAAACAGTTGGAAATTTTCTTGTCTATATTACCATAGGCTTCTCTCCCCTCTTGTGAAAGTGAAGACAATTGTAACGTACAAACAAACATATGACCGTTCTTATTCTTGCCTCCACACACATTTAACAACGTTTGCTCAAATGCACAATTAAGGGGATTCAAGAGAAAAACACATCTTAACAGTGGGCTCTCAGTTTGAAAGACAACCCAAATCTCAGGAACCAAAAATCCCTACTCTTGTGTCACTTCTTCTTTAGGCTGTTTGAGCTCCATCAGTAACTCTTTACCGGTTTCTCCTGCTTTTGAGGCAAAGAGAACAGCTCCTTGTCTAAAGCCCAGGAGCTTCAAGCTTCTGGCATAATCTGCATATACAGCATGGATCAACTTATGTGAAGGAAGCATTAAGGAAAACACAAATTAATAGCAAAATTAATAAAATCAGACTCTATTTAGCCAACAGTGCTAATCCAGTATTTTTCAGTACAAATAAAGACACAAAAGTGGCTGTAAATTCTACCACTGAAGGCACATTAGCATTTCTCAAGCAACATGGTAACAATTAAACCTGATTTATTTCAGCTAAGCGTAAATACTTACCATAATAGCATGTCATAACTTGCAAAAGAAAGTGAGGGACCCTAAGGTCATACTACAAGATTTGTTCACTAATGAGATGTATCTGGAGTTCTCTATAGCACACCTTCCCAGCTTTTTGTAATTGATGTCAGCGGTGACTCCATGAAGACCAGTGAGGTATTACTCACAGATGCATTACTACTTATTGCATATACCTAGATACAAACGTTAAAGCAACTGGGCAGCGTTTCCAGACCCCAAGGTCAGTACTGGGAAACACGTTAGATACCTTTTAAACCACTTTAATATATCTTCAGCTCACTAGAACCTGACCTTTCATTTTCTTTGTTTCCACTGTCTCAGAACCGACTCCTCCATAAAGGACTTGAATTACTACAACAGTACATTGCTGGACACAAGGGTTCAATGCAGGGATATTTTTGCCTGACAAACAGTGTTTAAAAGACAACTGAACCACAGATTTTATTACCCAGAATGCAATAATAATTTCTAAATTCTGCAAAGAACATTTTATCATCAGTTCTCTTCCCTCCCACGTTTTGGGGTTTTTTTAACTTTTAGTTTGTTTTCCAGTTCCACCGGCCTCACAGAGCATTAGGAGGAGATAATGTTACAGATTTATGCAAATGGCTCTTTTTTCACCTGTTTCATCATAATTCCTTCAAGCTACACAACCTGGAAAATAAAAATAGGAACTCCCACTCCCGTGCAGACTAGTTCATCTAAGGCTGGATCATGCACACTCACTGCGTCTGAGTACACAGATGCAAAAACAGGATCTCAGGAAAAGGATATTTGTATCATCATTAACTTCAAATGCCCCATACTTCTGACAAGCTTCAACAAATAAAGCTGCTCTATCAAAGTACCTCATGCTGTTAAATGGAAAAAGAAAAGAAATCAGGTTAATTTGTTAGGACAGGAAAACAAAAACGTATTCTGGCAGGACATTGCATCCCAAAACACAACCCATCAGAAATCAAACTGCAGGCCCCTCCCACCCCTTTCGACTTCTGAGCCACAAAATGTTTAAATAATAATTTTGGACGAGGGAAAATACAGATTGTGCTGTTTCTTCTTTACCTGTGCAACATCTCTGCAACTTTTGCAAAGCATCCAAGTGACAAGAGGACAAGAATGGCTTTGGACTTCTGGTTGACTTGTGGAGAGCAAAGGTGATCAACCCAACGCTTTAACACATCAGCGCACTCCTCGGAGTTCAGTCGCACCTGTAAGGGATGGGAAAGCCAGGTATGAGTTCTCAGCTGCTTACTAACGACAGCATCCTGCTCCTGGTTCTGTCTTTGCACTGAAACACTTTAGGCAGAACTAAAAGCATCTCCAATTACCAATTTCTTTATGAAAACTACACCAATTCCTTTATGAAAGCTAAACCAATTCCTCTTGAATGAATACAACATAAAGAAAAAGAAGAAATATATAGATATAAACCCCTCCCCTCTAGTGATTTGGTGTTTACATGTGACTCACGTTATTTTACAGCTTTATTAAAACCTCAAGTATTGAGAAATTAGAAATCCTTATTCTTTACTGACAGCCTGGGGCCAAAGCATCTTTATCTTCCTCAAGAGCAGAATTCACTCATTTAGAAAATCCGAGTATGACTTTCTCCATCCTTTCTGCAGGAAGCAGAACAGAACGCTGAAGAGATCATCCTTTGTGACTCCTGTCCACTATAACTGGGAGACTTACTGCTGTCTAGGTCCTTTTACTGTAATTATGTCTGCACGCCAAAACAGAAGTTGATGCAAATTCATGTGGTTTAAAATCACACGTCACACACGGCTCAGCACAAAGTCACTGCCTAATTATTTATCCACTTCCAGGAGTGGTTTTCTGTAGTCTATTATGAACTCTGTATTGCTGCAGCTATATGCGGGTTCACAAACCACTGCTCAAAAGTTAGAAAATTGAGGATTCCAAACATTTTTAGGCCGTAGTCTTGTCATTTGATGACCAGAGCAGACCTCTGTAGTTCAAAGCTGAAAAAGAACCCGTCAACACTGATCAAACAGATCACATGGAACAGGTGGAAAGAACTAATGATGATATTTGAAATTGAGCTTTCAGTTTTTTAACTTTGGAGAACACCAGCACCCTCATCAGCCTCCATACCCACATACACCAAGTAGGTAAATCACGTTGGCAACCTGAAAGCTGAGAAATTGCATACCTTTGCAAGCCACGCCGCACGGTTCCATTCCCCGTAAGTCTGCAAGTAGCGACAGGCGTCAGCGGCCTTGTCGATCAGACACAGCAACTGTACACCCTCTGGAAAATAAAACACACACTAGACCTTAAGTTAGGGGAACACAGAGTGGTTATGGAAGAGTGAGAAGATCACTCACCCCCAGAAAAGAATCTCTATACCCATCTTAGCATAGAAGATGCTGGAAACCCCTAATTTCTATAACCTGGGTGTCAGTTATCATGTATTTTTAGTTGTCTGCAAAACTTAGAAAGACCTCACAAAGCTCTCATTTATCTGTGTCCTAAATACAAAGGACAAGGAGTTCACTAGGCTTCCCCTAAAGAGATGACAGTTTTTGTAAGTCAAATAAACAGCTTTCATAAATAACCCTTTACTTTAATTTAATGCTGTCCACAGTGCAATTATTAACAGTGAAGTGTTAATTGTCTACAGAGAATAAAGTAATTTTTCCAGACAAGAACAGACATTTGTACTTTCTCAGCATGTTATTGAATATTTCAGTCAATCATCATACTGTGAACATCTCTCACATTAAGCAAAATTAACCCTTGTGTGTAAGAAAACTCAGGTTTTTGAAACAGGTCCTTTGGAGAAGAAGACTAAGTCCATATTTCAGCTTCAGTAATAAGAAACCATTTTTTAATTAATTCTGTAATTAGGAAAGCAGAACATATGTACCTTTATATGCTCAGCCTCTTCTCATGCAACAAATTCCTAAGAGAATTACTCTATAAATACGTTTTCCAATAAAAATGAGTCAAAGCAAGTTGACCTTTCTAACTGAGTTACTGATCACTTGTGTGTGACCTACTCTGAGCAGGGCACACTGTGTAACGTATGCAACGTGTAAGATCTGTTACCACAGGACTGGATCCTCTCCCATCCGTTAGCAGCCTTGCCAATAACGATCCTAATGACTAGTTTTACAAACAGAGAATTCAAGTCCCATTTTACCTGCAAGCTTTCCATTGGCTATCATGTTGGTGGCCACCAGTTTAATGGTGCTTTGAGAGGGACCCGATGAGGTGACAGTGGTGACCAAGCAAGCCTTGAGCGAATCGCAGTAATAATGTGCATTCTCTGAACTTGTTTCTAACAGTAGCTGCACTGCTCTGTCGGTCTGGCAAGAGGAAAAAAACCCACAACTTTGATCACAACATACTCACTTTTAAACAAAGGTCTTTCTACTTTTACCCTTTTTAAGCCATGGAACAAATAATAAAAGCTATTCTAAAATAGACCACAAAAATATCTACCACCAGAGCAATAATTAAGATTCTATTTCAATAAATCATCCTTAGTCAGGAGAGGATTTCAACACCCATCATCATAAACATAGTGTTTAATCACAGACTAACCTTCCTAGAAGAGGCCCAAGAAAAAATTGATACAGAATATTTGTTTACATAATCTTCTGCAGAGTTATAAAAGTAAGAGAACAATTTCTATGACTCTATCATGACTTCTATGACTCTATGCTTTCAAAAAAGCAGAGAAGAAACAGAATTGTAAAGATGCAGAGACTGGCCAGGATGTCAAGGACCAATTTACTACTTGATATTCCAAAGTAAAGGCAGAATTCATTTCAAACCTTAGCTAGAGCCCAGCACCTCACCAGTGCAGCTCATTACACTGCCTGTGGACACCCATCTCCGCACCGAGTGAATCACTGTCACTAAAATGAAGTTTTCCAACTTTTTAAGAGGTCAGTTTGGTGAGGTCAGTCAAGCTGATGGCTTAGATAATTACAGAAACAATGAAAAGCCACATTAAATACATATTAAAATACAGTGACTCCATAAACCAGTATTTTTTAACTACTATAAATGGCATTTTAAAACAGGCTATCCTGAGACTAAGTATTTCCAGCCTCTCTTACTGGTAACATTTGTTGAGGTGCTCAAATGCACAGTGGCACAGAAACCACTGAAGTTCCTGCTATTAACACCAAAGCTATTTCTGGAGCAGATGCAGCACAACTGAATTACTGCAGAACAGCTCATGATAAATCCTGCACAAATACAACAACATTCTTATCAGGGTCTCGGTGAGCAGGTCTGTAGTGTCTCATGGCTCAGAACAGATCTACCAGCAGCTGAGGTACATCCTTTGTTATCTAAAATGAGAGGACTAAGTACAGACCAGCTTACTCCAAAGATGTTAAGCTTTAGTTGGTTCTGGAAAACTCAAAATGTCATTTTTCTTTTCCAGTCACAAGTTGGAAAGAAACATTTTTAGAGGGTTCCCACAAAAATGAAACAGCCTGAAGCATGTAACACCAAACACTACCATATACACAGTGTAATGCCATAGTAACACAGCAAAAACTACACGCTGGATGAATAAAACTATGAGACAACAGATGGGAGTTACACAAAACTTCACTTGAACAGGATATATATGGAAGATGGACAGGGAAGAAGAATAAAAAATTCAAATATTACCCACAAACCTGGCCCAAGAGGAGCAGCTGATCAGCACATTTCCTGGTATGATCATACGTTGATCTCTTCACTTCCTGGAGATTTACCCTCTCGAGTTGAAATTTCTGCATGAAGAAGGAAAATATATTTTACAGGTAAGAGCACCATACAAATAAAGCCAAGCATTTAAAAGATATGGAAGTGGAGGAAGAAGAGTGGTGTGTTACTAATAAAAGTGAACTATTTATAGTGACAAGTTGTAAGACAGTAATGTGCTGACAATGCTGAGCATTTCTTGTGCAGACAACCTTCTTATTTAATATATTTTTTAAATTTTAATATACTCCTTGAAATACCTGGAAGTAATAATTTTCACACAGTATGTCGTAGCATATATCCAAGGGATTGACCAACTGTTCTTGAAGGATAGCTGTGTCCATCAGTTTTGCAGGCTTTTCCTGGGATAAGCTGTGCAAATAATGGGCAGCAATGGTCCAGAAATGCAGCTCGGATTCATCCCCATACAGTCTGAAAAGATACAGAGCAGGATGTGAAACATTTAGGGGTTTTTCATGCCCAGTAAAAATGTTAAGCATTTAATTATCTTTTTACAAAGACCACACATTATTGTGGGTACCAATACACACAAGTATTCACATTGTGTAAGTATACACAAAAGTACTTCACATTAACTTTTGAAATGCAAATGTAGTTTGCATCAGAATACAAGAAAAGATTAAGGAATGGCATTCAGCAAGCTAGATAAGTAAAAGGTTGGCCAAAAAACTGCTGCAAAAGCAACTGAACTCAGTGAATGTTCAGGATATACATATGTAGAAATCAATAGTTTATTATCATTTTACACTTAATCACTAATATCCTCCTTCAACTACAAGAATGTTCCTAAGTTTGAAAAACATCTCTGAACAGAGACAGACTAAAATTAGCTACAGTTTAGGTAGAAGAAGAACACAGAATAAATAGATTTGATTTTAAAAAAGCCCTTCTCTTGTCTGCACACCATCTATTGTGCTCTGTGAAGTTCTGAATTCCATTTCTGGGCACTGGACAACTCAATGCAACGTAGCCAGCAGGACTGCATATATGGAAGAACCACCAAACTGGAGGACGCTTTCTCCGTTCAGGAAGCAAATAAAAACGTTTCAGTAAGGTAGGCATTTCCATTCCCAGTCCCCAAAACACTCCAAGATGTGGGTAACAAAGTACTTTAGGAATTGCACTGAGTTAAAGGAGAATCAGTTGGCTTAAACTGCAGCACACACACATGCAGTCACAAGATCAAGATTTTACTAGGAAAGATTTGGTATAGTTAACTGAATCTCTACTACCTGGCAACAAGGAGACACCTTTGCAAGAGCGTAAAATCTGGATCAAGCAAAAGTTTCTTTATGTCACTGCAAAAAGAGAAAGCCATAAACAATCTGTAAAACACTGTGTGAATTTTTGTGGCTGTTTTTTAACACAAATAGGACGTATCACAGAATATTGCCTACAAACAGACAAAAAAAATCACAACAAAAAATACACAATTACTAACATGAACTGAAAAAATTCATCTATCAAAACAACGACAACAGGAAGGATACACAATTTCAAATTTAATTGATCTCAAGGGGCAAGAAATTCTACCAGTTAAAATACCAATAATGAGTCTGTTGAGAACCACTTACTCTTGTAAAAAAAGGGAACAACCACAAGGGTGTAGGCAAAGCTATGAATTAGTCTGTAGTGATTCTACAAGTTAGGAGCTTAATTCAATGGCAAATAGTTTTGCACCTTTGCAGTGCCATAGCCAAGAGATGCACATGCATAAATTTAGGTTTTCCACATATGTTTCAGCCTGGATAGAAATATGCTGTTCTCTCTCCCATCCTACCAAAGGAAAGAAGGAAAATGGAAAAACTTGTATTTACTAGCTTCAAAGGTAATTTTCAGAGTTTAAATGGAATGTCAAAATCTGTTTTCAATGCAAGCAGAGAATTGCACAAACATTGCCCTGGAAGTGCATCTTCAATAAAAGATTTTTAGAAGTGTTTGTCTTGCCTTCCTCAGAGCTTAAATATCTTAACAAGCCCAGGATTGTTTACGTAGCAGTGTCCAATAGAGTCAGAACAAACACTGAAGAACTGAGAAGTACTGCCTAAACATATTACAAAGGCTCCCTAGTCGATTACAAATTATCTACTGATCCGAATCAGTACGTTTAATTATCTAGTTGTCGGTCAATACCATAAGCCATCAAAAATTCAATACAGACTTCCATCAGACCTTATATATTCAGAATAGTACACTTTGACTGTTGAGTCAATATTTCACAAAATACTTTGAGATAGTTTGCTTATTAAAAAAAAAATAATTAAGTTTGTATTATCGTTTATTTTCAATTAGAAAAAATAGAAATAAAGATGTAAAATCTTCCATAAAGTAAATAAAGTGCCCCCCTTAGGAATGACAAACAAACAAAAATTAACTGTGTTTACAATAAAAGCTGTCATTACTCAAGCTTCTCTTTGGAGTCTCTTTGGAGAGGCTTGGGAATGCTTTAGAAAAGCATTCTTTCTTCAGAAAATTGTGGGGTTTTTGCCTGCTCTGAATTCACTAGCTTACTCAATAAATAGTAATAGGAAAATTCTTACTTGGACAATGAATTCAACTGCTCTTGAAGGAGGTTTTTAATATTTTCATTTTCTGGATAATCACTGGATAAAAAAAAAAGGAAAAGGTTTCTTGCATTACTAAACTGACAGAATTATTTGAAATGAAAGCGTATTGCTTTTTTTTAATGGTAAAGTAATTAATGCAAAATCCTTTCTCTAGTTATTAGCTCAAAAATAGTAATGAAAGATTGGGTTTGCTTTTTTCCAACCTCAGAGTCAGTGCCACCAATCTTTCATATCTCATTTTGCCTGTATTCATTAACCCTGCAATCAAACCCACTGGCACTGTGCAGCCCGTTATTACGTGGCCACCAAGAGCACACAAGCACCGTAACGGGTACAGAAAGGTGCTCCTACTATGGTGGGCAATAGTGCTCACCGAAAGTGAAGACGTGCCTGTTACACTATCAGTCAGAACATTACATTCAATTACATTTTTAAGAACCAACCCCCCCCATTATTCTTATATTAAACTCTTGAACAAAGAGAACACACGTTTTTTCTCTGAAGTAATATAACCTGTAAATGACATAAAAATACTGCCAGTACCTTGAAGTAAACAGCAGGTTTTGATAGCCAACTTCTACCCAAAGTCAAAAGAAATAATATACTTCACCCTAAAGCCTTTTCTATTTATTAGTTTTAATCATAAATAGTGAAGGTACTGTCATTCTGATTGTCCCAGAGAGGGGGGAAACTGATGTCTATCAGTTATTTGCACAAAGAGACTAATAAAAGATGAAGGATTTTAAAGGAAGTATTTATATATAAATATATATTTCTCCTTACGTGTTTATAATATCTAGAGAATATTTTTCATTCCATGGCTGATGCAACAAGAATGCTTTTAAAGCTAATGAAGCCCTTGGAACAAGCAGATAGGGACACCATGCAGGTTCTGAAACAAAAGGAAAAGATTCATTGTGAGTAGCTAAAGTGCAGTAATACTCTGCTCAGTAACCATAAAATGTATCACCTTGTTTGCAAGCACCAGAAGAAAACCATAAATCTCAGCCTTTTCATATACACAGCATGGGCTACTAGACATAAAAGCTTATCTTTACACTCAAGCAAAAACATTTCATAGAAGGCACAGGGTCATCAACCATGCTCAAATGAGAAGTTCAGGACATTCCCTATTGAATTTAGCCATAGGCTCCTGGAATACATGATACTGGCATTAATTAGAGCTGTATACAATAATTATTACTACTAGAAGGAGACGCTGGAAAGTAAGTATTTCTATACCAAAATGTACCACGCTGTATGTTTTAGTTTTACTATGCAATTGTCTTTTCTAGAGTCTAATACAAGGATTAATTCCCATCATCCCAAGAAGGATGTTTTAAAGTTTAACACATCTATATTGGCAAAGAAATAAGGTGAGAATTACAGTACTATCCATTGCCATACATAATTAGAAGTCAGGAAGTCTGCAATCAGCAAGAGGTTTGGATGATCCACAGTAAAGGCTACCCAGTGGCTCAGGGGTAAAACAGGAACCAACCAGCTCCATCATGAAACGTTTGGCAATTCCCTGTACTTCATAAGCACTGAATGATGTAGGCATCTTGCACATGTGATTTTTGTAATTAAAAGTTTATCACAGCATAGAGGCAGAAGGACAGCTAAATCACAGGCACTTTAACCCCAGCATATCCTAATTTCAATGTGCTTGGTTTTAGAACACTCATTTGATAACAATAGCTGCAATAAATAATGCTTCTTCTCCAACAGCTCACGTCACAGCTCCTGACAGTCCAATTTTATTACGTATGTCTTAATCAGAATCTACATTTCCTAAAGGAAATTACATGAGTAAAGGTAGGATTGAGCAAAGAAATCAAACCAAAAGCATTTACTGGGGACACCAGTAATAAAATAAAAAAAAAAAAGAAAGTAGCACAGCTAACTACTGAAATAGTTAAATATTTAAATTCCCTTCTCAAACAGTGCAAAAAAAGCCAAAAAGAGTACTAACATTGGCATTTTAGAGTTCAGTCAGAAAACCTACTTTGAAAGGCAATGAATCAGTCTACAAACTGCCTTTGATATCTGAAAATATCAGAAAAGGTATCTTCATACATTAATAAATGCTTTTAAATCATGTCATGAATTTCAATGCTAGAAGTAGCAATACCCAATTGATGTGGATGCTTTTTAGGCCAGCCTGCTAGACATCTGTAGAAAAAGCTCTTATTTGGGTAATCTATATCCCAATTAAAATATTAAAAAGTATGATTTATTTAGGATGTTATACTTGAATGAAAAAACCACTCATGTGACCTAAGCCTAGAAAATTCATCAGCATCTGGGAAAACCACTACAGGGACACCTCATCCTCTACATACGACAACTCTCTGTTCTACTATAAGCGCTGAACGTTTTTATGGTCCGCTTCCAAAGCAAAATATCAAGCAGTGCATTGCAAAAAGGAAATCTACCTACCTATTAAGTCCTGCTCATCCATTCTAAAAGATGACTGTTTCATGGACAAGTCTAGAACTCTAATGCACCCATCATCTGACGCCAAGACCACTTTGTCTGAAGTGCACCAGTCCACGTCCAGGATTCGAAAATTGACGTTTCTTCCACTTCTTAAACTGCTCACCATTTGTACCTGGAAAAGTTGAGTTATTTTTCATTTTTAGTAGGCTTTCCATCACCTGCTGTAAGGGTCTGGCACGTGTCTGTAAGGCATACCAGAAAATTTGCAATAAAAGGTGAGGTTAATCATAAATCAGTTTAACGATGGTCTCTTGTGAGGAGTAGGGAATTTAGAAAACTTGGAGCGGGGCACATGCTTGCCCTGAAACAGTACTTTCACCAAATGAGAGCTGAGAAAAGGTATTTTGGGGAATGGATGTACAGCTGCCTTTTTGTTCTCTTTTCTGACATAAAATTCCCACGATAAACCAGTGGAAATTTATATTCCTTCTTTAATTCCAGTACCTGACCCATCACACAAGCCTCAAGGTGGGCATGAGGTTCTCATTAATTAACTCCTGTTCTTCCTAAACACATACTATCTTGACAAATACTGAACTTGTCTAGAAATACATTTAGACACACTATTAACATAACA
>VZTM01033756.1:56302-78030 GCA_013400555.1 Jacana jacana | reverse complement strand
CCAGGATGAATTATCCTACAATTTTATGAGTATCAAGTCTGTTTGCACTTTGCAGTGGTGCATTTCTCCAGTGGTGCTCAGTTCCCAGTAATCTGTTCTTGTTGCGCACGCACACACATACAGGTAGCTTAAAAAAAATTGTAATTCATAAGACTCTGAATGGCGTGATGCTCAATGCCTTAAATCAGTCCACTGCCTTATCTATGTAGGGACTAGCTGGGGAATTACCAGTGCACAGTGTGAGTGTGTAGTGTATCTCAGAGTTGAAAGAAGACACGCTTTCAGGAAAGATCATTGCAATGCGACACATTTAGGCTTGAAATTACCAGCTCTGAAAAGGAAGATGATTTTTCATGTAGCACAGCAGCTTACCTTCACTTTAACACAGGGACAAAGAACACTTACTCCACTCAATCCATAAAGAATGCCACGTCCATCATAAGCAGTGTTCATCTAAGAAACCCCTCTTCACTCAGTCCAATGAGAAGAAAGTTCTTTGGAGACATTTTAATATTTTTATTCATATATAACAAATCTAGTGTATTATTCATTCAAAATAAGTTAATGATATTTAGCAGGGGAAAAAAATATCAAGGTGATGATTTTTATATTTGTACCAAGGAGATAGGACTCTCAAGCTTGTTCAGCAAAGACCAGTTTTGTATCTCTGCATGTCCACTCTCAGAAATTAAGAACTATAAGAACAGACTATGCTCGACTTGACTGCTGTGAAGAAACTGTAATTAAGAAAATACATTCTAACTCCATTTTCAGATCAACATGTAATACACATTCTTTTACAAGGAAGATCAAAGCATCATCTGCTTGCTTAGATGGATAAAGTGAAGTCTTTCATATAACCTGCGGGAAATGTGCAGTCTTTGGAACTATGGACTCTCAAGGTACCAAATGTAGCTAAAAACAGGCTAATTGAATGGTTTTTTAAGCCTAATTTATACTTCTAAATAGCTGAATATTGGATGTGAATGTTATCGTAGGAAATATTGTATGCTTGCACAGTAATAACAGTTGAGGAATACTCTTCATTACTAATATTGCATCAAAATCAAATCCTGAGAGTCCTTTTAGTCACAGTCCTTTATTTTACTAAAATAATATAATTAATAGATTTTGGAAATTTTTCATAAATACACGTGATCATTTTCTTATGTTACATTTTCAAGTAATCTAATTTATAATTTTATTTCTGAACTATTTCTGTCAAGTGTACACCTTACATCTTATTTAATGCCACATACTCTATTGGTTAATGTTACACATACATGATTCATATTATTATACCACTCTCACACTGGGTGGATTTATTCCTCAAGGTTTATATATGTGTGTGTGAGCCATTCACCCTTGACTCTTATTATATCGGTGAGAGAGAAGTCAGCACTTTTAGGGTGCCAGTCATCTTGATATGTTTTCAATGACTGCTTTAGTATGAGATGAATTGCACCCAAACAGTACTCCTTTGCCTAGTTGATTTTAAGCATGCAAAAGGTGACTGGCTCAAATGTCGATGTTCTCACTGCAAATGTAATTTGTTCAGACATATCACCCACCACAACCCCAGCTGTACATACATAAATAATTTCCAACAATCGGGAGGCATACTTGTAGTCCAGTTATATCTGCTTGTCAGTCAAAGTCAAAAGAGAAAAAATTACCTATAGATAAATAATAAAATGAAATAAATAAAACTACTAATTATCATATCAAGTTCAATCGAGTATTTTTGTCCTGTAATATACCATGCATGTATTTAATGATTAAATTAAAATAATGACACAAGTGCTTCCAGCAGAGGGGGTTTGAAAATGTAAGGGATGTCTACTCTCTACAGCTTGACATTTAATTAGATTGATCCCAACCATAACATTGCAAGTATCTTGAAAAACCCTTCATGATACTTCCTTCCATTCATTTTTACCAAATTATTTTCAAACATTTTATAAAAATAGTTTTGCATTATTTTCATTAATGATGTCAATCTCTTGATTCCTATATGATAATATCCCATTGTGTGTTTCACTTTTATGACCAAAATCAACACTTTATATAGGTAGGTCTACGTAAACTTTAGCAATGAATAGAATATTTCAGCAAGTCTCTCAAAAACTTACTTAACTTCTGTTTGAATGTCTCTATTGAGATGATTGCTGAAAGAAACAATAAACACTTTAATGTAGGGGCCAAACTCAGTGACCAGGGGTTTAGGATGATAGGTTGTAGTAGTAGATCATATTCCAGTCTTTTTTCGTCTTTTGTACAAGAATTAGTTAGAATTTCCATGGACTAGGAACTATGAACTTTGAAAAACATTGACCAGCATCAGTGCTAAGCACTGACTTTGCCAACAGTGTAACTAAATTTCCGAAGCTCGCTGTCAATCTGGCAGGTTGCAACGAATGTCATTCTCCATCTCTGTGTCAATCATAGACTGTAAGGAAAAGGATTCATTGCAACCAACTTTATTTATTACAACTGAACTGAAGACTGTGGTACTTAAAATAGTTCATATTCTGCTCTATTCAAATATATCATTTAAAAAAAAAACAAAAAAAAACAAAAAAAAAACCAAACCCAAACAAAACCCAAACCAAAAAAAGCCCCACTTGAATACTGGACAACAAATTTAATTTTATATCATATATGCCAGATTTTTACAGCAGTAAGCTTGGTTAGCAAGCTGTAGTCTTTAGGCTTTGTAGTACCAGCGGAAAACTTAAGTCTGAGGTGTGCTGCAAAATGGGTGTTAATAGTTCTATTGTTATCTAATAGTTCTGATGGGTAGAGACTTTAGCCTTCACAGAAAATTCCTCTCTTAAATTCAGAAGTATTTATAGATTAAACCCTCAATTTAAAATTGCCATTGGTCATCAAATAACAAAATTACCATTGGTATTGCTTTCTTCTGATTCAGTAATAAGTCTGAGGTGTTATTCTGAGAATAAAAATTAAGATCAGAGACTCCCTGGGTGAAGTTGTCCCCAAGATCCTTCTGCAAGTGCTCTTAGTCCCTACATGAACCTCTAGGGTGGTGAAGCTTGTGCTAGGTGCTGATGCTGTGGGACGAGGGAGGGAAATAGCTTAATTTGTCACCCACTCTACTCACTGGCACCTTCTGCAGCCCCGTAGAAGCAGATATTAAAATTGCAGAAGTACCCAGAGAAATGAGTGATGCTTTAGTTCAGATAATGCATTCAACAAGCTATGTGCCTTGTGCCATGTGGCAGATCTGTAGATAGGAGTGGAAAATTAAAGCTCTCCAGGGGCTTTGTGGATTAGTTCATAAAGAAAACTTTGTAATATGGGGAAAAATCTTTCTGATAACAAACTGTCCTTTGGGCATGATTACCTGTGTAGAAAAATACTACGGCATGAGATTTGCATTGGAGTTTTGGGTGGGATTGAATTCCAGTACGAGGTGAATAATACAGCTGGTGGTTTGGTTTTTTCTTGCTGTAGAAATAACAGCCCAAAAAATTACTACCTCTGAATGAACAGAACCAAAATGTATAAGACAAGATATAACACAGAGGAGCATGGCTTCCTGCGACAGAGGGATGAAGAACTGGTATGGATATAGCTTGTATTGCACTTCCTGCCATTACAGAGAAAGTTTATATTTCAGGGATTTTTCAAAGACAAGTAGCAAGAAAATGTAAATAAAATATAACCTATTTATTTTTGTGCTGGATTTTGTCTTGGTAGGTCCTGTCTTTTGCTTCAACAAAATGACAGGTCATCAAATAAGATATTTATATTTTTCAGAGTTTCTTCTGTTCCTTCTTTCATATCTGGTATGTCACTTTAAATGGTGGAAACCTTTTTCATTGTTATTGATCTCAAAGATTTTTTGGGAAAGTAGAGAGACATGTAAGAAAACACGCTAAAAGGGCCAATGCAGCAGTGGTCTTTTCTGAGGAAAAAGAGCATAGTGAGAAAATTAATACAGGCGAGACATCTGTATTGTGAAGATATATGAAGCTGACTTCTGCAAGTTCCTACGATCTTTATGTGGTTTCCTAGCCATTAGCCTTTCCTCTACCTGGTAAAAACTTGAAGAAATCTCTCTTTGTTCTTCCCTCTCATCCTGGCTGCTGCTAGAGTAGTGGCAGAGGCTCTTTGTGTATGTGCTTGCCTGTGTTTGTGTACTGCTCCCAGGCAGCAGTGTTTGTGTACTGCTCCCAGGAGGGATGGCTTTCTCTGGCTGCATACACAGTGCCCAGCACCTCCCAGGCAATGGTGGAGGTGGGAAATGTCCTGCTCCAGGCCAGTCTTAGGGCTCACCAGAAAGTCTCAGGAGCAGCGGCAAAAGCTGACACATCCAAACAACCACAGAGACTGTGAAGTTGTTTGAGCTCTTAGGAAGACAGTTTTCTTGCCACTTAATATCCTCACAACTGGAGGGAGTGAAAAATATGTTTTTAATTGAAAGCCTGACCTTTGCAGAGGTGATGACATTTACGAAGGGGAAGATGCCTTTTTCTTAATGTGTATTTTTCAAGCTGTGATTACAGTGTGCTTAATATTGTCCATAGTTTGTAGGAAAGAAATGAAAGGAAGGGGGAAGCAAGCATTCTTTTAAATACCCACATATATCTGAGCACTAGTGCTGCGTCCATAGCTGGATTTAGGAATTGCAATTTGAGAGGGTCTCTGAAGTCATTAAGATAAATCCCCTCCTGTCACATTTTATTTTGCATTAGCACAATAGCATCTTGCTTACAAATAAGCGGTAGCACATTCAAATGCAGTAACTCTCTGTTGATCAGCGACGTATATTATACATTCTTCTCATCACGTATCTATTGACTAATGGAGATTCACCGTGTTGTAGAACTTTACTAAAGGTTTATTTTTCAAATAAAATTATTATTCATTAGACATCCAAATTGACAGAAAAGTATTGAATGAATAAAGATGTACCTGTGAAAATTTCATTTCTTCAGGTGATGTAAGCAGATTTAAGTCCATCAAAGCCAAAGGGTCTAAGCTGATATTCACCAACATAAATCTGAAACAATTTTAAATTCCTAGAAATTTAGTTAAACCCTGACCATTGCCAATTTCTTTGGTATCCTTTCTGCTTATCCCTCCAGTCTTCATAACCATATGTGGCATTAACTTGTACTCTGTAAAGACAGACAAATAAATTTACTGCTTATCCTGTTGATTAGAAGTATTGTCTGTTCATACATTCTTGACCAGCTGTAACAGTCCCATCTGTATCTTGACCTCAGAAAGCTAAAGTTCTCTGTGGCTACACTTGTTGATAGACCCTGTGGTGTTCATACAGTTTTACAGATGAAGACAAGTTGCATTTATCAGTTGAAGTGTTAAGACTTCATCCCAATCAGATCAATTTTTAACTCCTTCCAGTGAAAAATTAAACTCCATTATTCTTATTCATTTGTACAATTGTGCAGATAAGTTTGGGGCAAAAGGTAGTAGTGTTAATAAAAGAGATTAGCTGGTATTGTTTAGTTATATATATGAACAAACATCATCTAACTCTGACACTATTTGAGCTCCACTGGTTTCCTGGTTGTGTTTGTTTTAGGCTTTAGCCAAAGAGAAGGAGTTCACTGCTCATGTGTTAGATTTCCTCAGCTGCAGGTCATGGACAGACAGTTGTGATTGACCCATGTGATTACCAGTGCTTTCAGCACACTTACCATTAAAGGTTGAACTCCTGGCCCATCCTCAGAATTATAATACAGTTGTTTTCCTGTTTGTTTTGAGTAATGGCTAGAGCATCATGATGAGCAACTGCTCCCAGCTTGTGCAAAAACTCAGAGTTTTCATACTATTTTGTCTTGTACCTAATATATGGTTGGCGACCATGGAAAAGTGAAAAATGTTATTGATATGAATGTTTTTCATATGATTACTCACGTCTATTTGAGGCAATGTCCTGACTAACTTCCAGATATTCAAAATCTCAGGTCCTATTCTACCATACTGCTAAAAGCCACAGTTTGATGATATTTGTTTTCAGGTATTCTTACCTCCTGTCCTTGCAGCTGACGGTGCGATCAAACCCAACCATCCAAGCCAAGTATTTTCCCTGCCCAGCTGTGTTGCTGCAGCTTCAGTGGCATCACTGTGATGGGAAAAAGGGATCAACTATTAAACTAGTATGCTGTTGCTTTGATGGTATGTGGAAACATAAGTTCAGTTCCCCAAATCACCAGTGAAGAGGAGGAGAGAGCTTTGAATATCCCCAGAGTTGGTGCTTCCATTTTAGTGAGAAGTTAAAGTATGTCACTTGGGCAAACATGATCTTTCTTTGGAAACTTAAAGGCACTTGTGTATATGTGAATACTGGGGATGCTTCCTTGAGCAGGGCAGCTTCAGTGAAGGTGGATGGATCCTAACTTTGTTTCTTTCTGCTATTAAAGTGCTGACCTCTCTGCAATCTCCCAAACTGTCTGTAAATAATCACTCTTGAATGAAAGCAGTTACTGAATAAAGCTGGAAAGTCTGAGCAAAACTTGCCTGTGGAGGAAAGAAAAGATCCCTCCAATTAACACCCTGAGTTGTGGAAGTGCTGGAAAGAATTCTGATTTGCTCCTTTCCTTCTGAAACGCCAAAAATCGGTGTTGGCCACATTTCTGTGAGGCATTCTATAGCAAAGAAAATTCTATTCCTGGAGGCAGACATATGCATCATAATATCTCTCTGTTTCATCAGATGCAATTGTTGCAGTTATAGACTCATTTAGAATTGATTAGGTTGGAAAAGATGTTTTAAGATCATCAAGTGTCCTGGTTTGAGGTAAAACAAACCAATTTTCTGTTCAGTAATTTTACTTTTTTTAGCTGGGCCTCTTCTAACTAACTAAAGTCTGAAATTAACAGCACATTGTTCAGAAACTGTTCTCTCTCACAGGGATAAGACCTGGTTAACCCAAGGAATAGTGTGCAGAGAGGCTTATACTTATTGCTGTAACAACCAAGGTCAGTAATTTTGTTATTTGCCCCGTTGGAGGGTCAGAAGTGAAAAACTGTCGAGGAGTCACACTTGTAGAGAGGAGCGGACAGGACAGGNTGTAAATCTCTTTATCTTCTTCCTCTTCTTTTTTAGGGGGAGGAAGTGCCATCTGTCAGTCTGGTTTTGGTAATTTTGACTAAAACCACGACAGATTTTATTGGCGCTTAACATGGGGCACGACTGTGGTACAAGTAGAGCTCTGCTAGTTTGTCTGATTAGTTTTAACTCCTGCTTGTTTAGAGATTAAAACAGACAGTTCACGTCATGTAGTTTCTACACAATATATTATACGGTATTTTTAGAGAGCTTGATATGAAGTCAATTGATCCAGTGGTGTCTAACTGGTTGAATACATTGTTTTTATGTTTTCAGATTGCTTTATTTTTGTTTTGTATTTGGACATGGTGGCCCAGGTGTGCTTTGTTGGTGTGGACTAGCTTTCAGTTGTATAATATGAGAAACTGGATTACTAGGATACCTGTAGATCTCAGGAATCATATGGTGGATTCTGCTGCTAATTACACTTTTGATTTTACCTGGGGAAAGTTTACTTTGCCCCTTCATGATTACCTCAGAGTGATACCAACAGAAATAGGGGATAAAACCCCTTGTGCTGTGCAGGGAATGACTGTGATGATTGTCTCGGTCATGTGATCACCATTTTAGTGTCGGTGTTTCTCAATGTGCTGCAGGGGATACTTCTTAGATATGGGGAGAACCAGAGTGTGAATTAGATACCATGTCATAGTGCTACTCAGACAGGGGTGGAATCGGAGGTAACAGAAACTCAGACAACGACCCCGGTAAAAAACACAGCAGAGACACAAACTGAATCAGCCCCAGCCCTACCGAAAGCCTCAGCAGAAACACAAACGGAACCAACACCGGCTCCGGCTCCGGTTCAGACCCGTCTCAGGCTCCGGCCCCAGTAAAAGTCACAACACCGGCACCGGCTCAAGCTCCGCTCCCGGTACAAGCCGCGACCCAGCCCCTCCCTCCACCGCTCACTCAGCACCCTGCGGGCAAAGCCACTCCGTCGCCTGCACCCCCCACACCTCCCGCGCCAGCTCCTCCCCCGCCCGCAGCGGCACCGACTGACCCCGGTTCCAGCTCCAGTTCCAGCCAAGCCAGCAGCACCGGCTGCGCCCCCACAGCCACTGACACAAGCCAAGGCTCCGGCCTCGGTGAAAGCCACGCCCCTGGCTACACCGACACCGGCCGCAGCGGCATCGGTTACTCCCCCACCGGTTCCGACACTGGCCAGGCCCGCACCTCCACCGGCACCGGCGAAAGCCGCAACACCATTAAACAAGAGATTGTGCGTGCAGTAGCACCTGGACCAGTCCGAACAGGACAGGACATTACAAATGTGCTCCGTACTGCAGCTGGAGACAATGGCCCTACCTGGAGCCTCTGGCAAAAAGCACCAGGGGAAACTCAAGGTCGTCCCCTAGGATTTNAAGGTGAATCGAGTCAATTTGCAGAGGTAAAGGTTATCCTGCTGGCCCTAGACATTGCTGAACGAGAAAAGGGGCCAATGCTCCTTCTCTATTCTGACTCGTCGATGGTGGGCAAATGCTCTGTGGGGATGGTTAAAACAGTGGAAGCAGAGCAACTGGCAGCACAGAGGTAAACCCATCTGGGCTGCAGATTTGTGGCAAAATGTTGCTGAATGGCTAGAGAAACTAGACATAAAGCTACATCACATAGATGCTCACATACCCATGAGTTGGGCCACTGAGGAACATCAAAACAATCAGCAAGTGGACCAGGCTGCTAAGATTTTCCAGACAGATTTGGACTGGGAACATAAAAGAGAATTTTTTTTTTAGCTCAGTGGGCCCATGACATCAAGTTAAATAAAGTATTTTGGGAAATGTTAACATTCAAGCAACTGCTGAAAGAGAATACAACAGTAGTATATGCTCTATTCTTCATCTTTGTGCTCAAGACCTGCTTCTGGTTAGACTGCTGAGACCCAAGTCCATTATCTTTGACTTCTTAATTTCTTAACATTTGTATCTTTTCTTCTCATTCAAAGTAATTAAGGTTATTCTCCTCATGTCCAGCATTTTGGTACTTGAATGTTTCTCTTAACACAAAATTACTGACACATTTTTATTTACCATCTTTCTTGAGAAAGGAATCATGAATAAAATATCTGTATGTACTTTTCCTTATCCTAGATGAGTTCCAGCTGGTAAAACACATATAAATAAGATGAAAGTTGAAATAACATACAAATATTAATTCTCATATTTGATGCTTAGAAATTCTTGTGAAAGGAAACATGAATATGCATATAGGAGATCATTTACTATTTATCATCACTTTGAGAGTCACAGCTCCTTATATAGAAGCACTTCCTGTTTTGCAGGTTTTGGCTGCTAATTAAACAAATTATGTGAATAATGTAGTGAAACAAGCTGAATACTCAAGTAAACAGGTAAAAATCCTTTTTCTAATAGAGAGATGTATTAATCTTTGTATTACTCTTCCATAACAAAAGATGTGAAATCTTTTACTTCAGGCACTTAAAATAGACATCCCACAATAATAGAAAAAGCACTGCAAGTTAAAAAAAAAAAAGATTGGTTTTTTTTTTTTATTTTGAAAGGTGATGATAAGGACTGGAGAGAGTCTTTTATCCATTTCTATTGCATAATATTTCCCTCCTACAGTCAGTGGGATGAAGGAAATATGAGTTATGTAAAGGTAATAGTAATTAAGCTGTCTTGAACTGGTGAACAAGTACATCAAAAGATAAAATGACCACAGGCTATAATACAGCCCACTCCAAACAACTTTCATTATACTTGTAATGCAGAGCAAGAATGTTGTTAAATTAAAATGGGTTTGCTTGAATAAATTTAATCAGCGTGCACACAGTATGTTATTGCTCATTTTCAGAGCTTTCATGTCTAACTCTGCAGCCATTTAATTTTTGTTTTTAGGGTTTTTCCCCTTTAAACCTCTAGCGTCCAAAACCATTTCCAGCTTTTGATGTTGCATTTATGAAGAATGGCCACTAGAGTGCTGCAGGTATCCATTCAAGCTGCAGTTCTGTACATTTACCATCAGTATTTCAATTTCAGATGTATTTCTAATGGATATATCACGCTTTTTTTTAATTTTTTTTTAAAGTAGATTTTGCTGCTAACTATATACCTAAAATCCTTTAGGATGGCTATGAGTATAAGCAAACTCAGATCTGATTTTTTGTAAGTATAGAGAAGAAGGGTATGACTGCTTACTAGGTCGTCTCCAATTGGATAATGGTTGAGAGGATGGATAGTTACATTATATGTCATTGCCTTTTAAAGGGCTACTGAGTAAAAACTGTTAAAAAACTATTTTCTTGTTCTACCTGTCTATAGCATATGGATATAAGTGTAATGTGTGTGCTTGTATAACTAATTAGTTATCCTCAGGTCTAGTGTCCATTTCTGAATTAACACCAACAGAAAATACAGACAAAACCTGTTTCTGAAACTGTTTGAGTGTTAATATGAAACTCATCATAGAGACCTCAGTCCTTATTCGAAGTCTTGGCCAAATCTATCAAGCAGAACCAGTCCAACAAAGAGGTACAGCCTTCTCTGCCAAAAGTCCTTAACTCAGTAAGTCACTCATCTCTGAAACAGCCCCATGCTTGTTTCTCCCTGACAGTGATTAGTTCCTTTTACAGCAGCAGTGGTAAGAGTAGTGGCCTGACCAGGAGAGATGGTACAAGACCCTCTGCTAGAGCCTATTAAATGTTGAGGAGAAGCCAGGTGCCATCTCATGTTTCTGTGGTTTCAAGGTTGACCTTGGCCCTGTCTAGTTCAGCAAATGTCAAACTCCTTCATAGCCACAAGTCAGAGGATGGGACTGAAGTGAAAAAAAACTGGCAAAAGCAGTTTTGCGATGCTACAGTTCTGACTGTCTGGTTTAAGTCAGTCTAGAAGAGTTATAAAAATAACCCTTTAAAGCTGCATGAAGACAAGGCCAAAATATTACCCAAAGGTGAGGAAAGGAAAGATTAAAGTTGGGAAGTCTTGTCAGAAACTGCTACCAGGGTGAAGATGAAAACTGAGCACTTCCAGCCTGCTCTGAGGAGTCCTTCAGGACATAGCACAGGAAAGGGGGACTGCTGGTACAAATAGATTAAGAGACACAATAACTGTTAAAGAATTGGACAAACTGGAATTGCATGGCACTGTTACAAGAGAAAGCCTAAAAAAACCCTTGTAAGACCCTGAAAGATGAGGAAGACTGAGGTTGCTGTAACTATGGCGACCAGCAAAACTGACAGAAGAAAAGAACAGACAAAGAAAACTGAAACCAGAGTGATCTGACACACACACACATGCTCTTTCTGATCACTCAGGGGAAAAGGAGAGTGGAAGGAAGGAAACTGAAAAAACATTTCAAAGATAAGCCTTCCTCCTTTGGCTCATATTAAATTCCTTTCTATTTCTTACACTCTGTCCTAAATTGGCAGTGTCAAACTGTGCTGTAAAGCTAATGAAAGATGTGGTTTTGAAGTGTTTGATGTTTAATATATCTTTTAAATGTCATCATGTGTCAGGAATTTCTAATCATATTGCTAAGTCTTCTATCAACCTTACACTCTTTTTCCACTTTTATACTGATCTTGCATAGTAAACTCAAAGACTAAGTATTGAAATTTCTGAACATCCACAGATGCCAGGCTATCTCAAACACAAGGATTAATAAGGATTTACCTAATCACAAGTGTGGAATTAATCCATGGAAACCTATGAGAACAGGTTGGCTCAGAAAGCATAACCAGTATGCCAAATACTTCTTTCATGCAAGTGCATGCCAGCTTGTTGACTGATGTCATACTATTCATTTATCTATTTAAGACATTTGTATTTTAAGTGATTTGATATTTTAGTGCAGAAAATAATCGTCCATGATTGTGGTGAGGTAGGGGAAAGTGAAATAGAAATGCTTTATGTCCTAAAGAGGGAGAAGGGGGAATCTATGACCCCAGCTCTTGGCATAGAAACCGGGGGCTCTTTATGACCACATGAACATCTGTGAAGTCAAAGATGTCTTGTCTGGGCAAAACACCAGTCTGTGGAGTACTGTGAAGGGACAGAGCTCAGAAGGGCCCAACACCCTTGTGGCCACACTGCCTCCTGTTCCATGCAGTGTGGCACACTAAAACATCAGGTTGGCTGGGAAAACTTCTTAGCAGAAGGCAGTGTCAGGCTGTTCACAAAATGAGAGTACTTCATAGCTTTTAGGAAGTAAAGGCAGCTGTTCAATCACAGTGGAATTTTCAACCTTTGAAAAGTCTATGTTGGTACTCAATGACTTAGTTACACAGAAGTTTTCTTCTGGGACTTTGAAAAGTTTTATTCTCAGTAATTAATGAAAAACATTTTTTTCTGATGTCAGACTTTATAAAATAACAATACATGGCTGGTCTAAGTGCCAGTTTGATCTCTCTCAAGACAACCAGTGCAACTTTTCCAATGCTTGTGCTAAGCTTCTACTCAAAGTGGTGTGTTTACCTCACTCTACTCTTCCTGTGGCCAGAAGTGGTGTGAACTTTGATTTCTACTTTACTTTTTTTACAGATAATTGGGAGTTCAGAATGTGAAGAAGTCAAAAAACTTAGTGACAAACTAAATCTAGGCCTGCAGAGGTCTTCTCATAGGTTATTGTATGGTTGGAATCAGTGTACCAATAAGATCATTTTTAAAAAAATTCATAAGACTTTGACTTCCATAACAAAGAGTGACAAGCTCTTGTCTATATGCATTTAGAACTATATCTATATCCCTCTGAAGACCATAAGCATTGCATCTATTGATTTCGCAAAATACCAGAAGGGATGGTTTGTTCAGAATAAAAAAGTTATTTTTTCCTTTTATTTTAGGGCTAGATGAAAGTCTAGGCACTCTGTAAACTCCTCTCTAATTCCCCCAAGTATCTAAAATTTTCTGACATTTTACACATAGCTGAACTTCACTCCAGGTGCAGTGGTAGGCAATTGCTGAAGGAGCTCTAAGGAAACTGTATTGCTGTACTTAAGAGACTCTTTTATGCAGAGGGAAAAGGAACAAAACCAAGAATCAGGAAAGGCGTGAGGAGAATTTTTGGTGATCTGCAACTGAGTGCAGACAATTCTTTAGGGCCAAAGTTGTATTTCTTAGCACATTGGCATCTAAATGTGCATAATTCTCAAAATTGGTTCTATTCTAAACATCTCCCTGCATGCCAAGATTTTAATTGACATGTTTCTCCAGCAGGATATTTAGTCAGACATGAGCAATGATAAAACAGATTTTTCTCTTTTCCCCCTACTTGTCTCTGTTATCTTTTTTGTTCCCAGTAGAATTCATGGGTCTGTATTATGGGAATCATTACTTAAAAAAAATCATTTTCCTTGTGTATGTTGCACTGAATAAATCTGCAAGATTTAGCCACTAAGCAAAATCTAAGTGCCTCTGATTTGCAAGAAGCCCAACAAATATTTTTCATATCCATTAGGAACAGTGATGCAAAGTCTATTGTTACTTGTTACTCCTCCTTTTGACCATATCACCTCTTACAACATATTGCTTCATTCACTCTTTTTGCTTTATAATGTAAAATATAATGGGCTTTTTCATTTTCAGTCTTCCATGATCTCTTCTATCCTATCATTCGCATTTATCATGAAGATGTCAGTCCTGTCCCTGAATCTGTCACATATCTCATTTTTCAACTAATTTTCTTTCAAAATATCTTCCTTCCTACATCCCCAGTGTTTCACACGAACTACCTGACAATGACTACAATAAAACTTTGTTGATCTCCTTTAAAAGTCCCTTAAGCTTTTATTTTTGGCATAATGCCTGTAGGATTTTCACAATGGCAAGGTACCACTACTACTATGTAAGGTTCTGAAGTTTCTTGATTTCCTCAGATTTTCATTCTGTCTGTCTCTGTACAGTGTTTCTTATGTTCAAATTATTAATTCCTTATCTGTGGGACAAAGATCATCTCTTTGTTCATTGTCTGTGTTATGCTTAGAACAGCGCACTCCTGGATACAATGCTGTGACTAATAAAAATTAAAACCAAAAAACTAGCAAAGAATGGTAGGAAGAAAGAGCCGGTTATGTTCTCGGGCAAAACCCCTTAATTTTCTTAGACCCAAAATGCATAATAAATTGTTAAGTTGCAAATGGTTACACTCCCTACTGCGTGGAAAACATGTCATCACGTCCCAAATTCTTTTGCTTTAGCTTGTATGACTGCACACACCTGTTGAACAGGCATTCCAGAGCACCCAACTAAATAACTACTTCAGCAAAAGTAAAAGCCTCCAAGAGAGCTAAATTTTAAAAAGTTTTGTACACTAGATTTTGGAGTTGTGGGGTCTAGATATTGTGCCAGAGGTACGACAGTTCATTACTACAAGAACATACATTTTAATGTGTTTTTTTTTTCAGAAGCTCCAGAGAAAACAAAGGCTCTATATCACAGTCAATTAAATCTGTATTTGTGATACAGTAATCTCAGAGAAGGCCCACTGGGTCTGTTGATGACTACATAGCATGGGAAAGATTTCAGTTCTCAGTTGTATTTGCTGGATCAGAATATGTTATTTTTCTAAAAAGTAGAAATAAAATGAAGTATATTCTCTTTTTGTTGCACAGATGTCCCTACATAATACAAAACAGGAATTTTGTGAGATGAACAATATGTAAATACATATGTAAACACATCAAATTGCTAATTTGGACATCCTGAACAAAAATTGAGGACAGATAGTAAAGGAAACACTAAGTGGGAAATCAGCTAGAAGAATTCAGTAACCATTGAATATTTCCAGAAAATAGGTAATCTTTTTTTTTTTTAAAGTACTTTTTTCAAAAAGGATCAAAACAGATTAAAGTATATTTGTATCATAAATCCAGTTTAAAAAAGAAGTAAAACAATTTTTTTTATAAACGAAGGTAGTATTTATGTCTGAGTGTGCAAATTATTTTACAATTACAAATTTATTCTTGCAACCAAAATTGTGAAAGTGACTCATTATTATGTTCTGCATTGTGTAACATTTTATTAATGAGTTTTTAGTTTTAGTTCAAAGCCATTAAAAACAGAGCCAACTTTTTACAGAAATGGTTTGATCTTATAAATACTTCCATAATGCATGGTCCACTGAATTCCAGTAAAATGTTCAGAACCAGATTAAAAACCATTTTTTTTTTAAACTGTAGAAAAACACAGTAAAAATAAAAGCCTAATTAAAAGATAGGTAAGCCACAAACTTTGTTTTGAGCTGATAGTAATTAACAGAGAAATACAGCTTAACTCATCTGTCTAATATAGGTCTAATTTTTGTAGCTCATACTCTTAAATCTTCATTAAAATCCCACTTGTTAATGCCTTATAATGCTTTAGAGTTATGTTTTCCTGTGAAGCTTGGTAAAAAACAATGGAGATATTTATTCATCTTGACTCCTGATAGGTGTCTGGCCCCAACAACACATAGGTAAGACCCAGAGAAACAGTGTCTAGAATCAGTGGTTCCTATACACCTGCTGTATTCCAGACCTCAGACAGAATGAATATGCATTGTTTTTCCTTTCTCTAATGTACTTCTAGGCTTCATGTTCACAAACACCAAATGGAAATGTGCTTGGTTGCTGGCTGAACTGGAAAACAATATGGAGCTGTGCTGAGGCTTGGAAAGGCACTACCACCTTTTACATGTAGACAAAGTTGTTAATTATTCTATTATTTGATGCTATTGCATTCATATAATGGAGGGGAAAAAATCTGTTTCCGAGTCACTAAATCAGAATGGACAGCTTTTTTTCTTTAAGAAATCAGTGCAGAGGCATTTAATTGGATATGAAATATTCACAATTACTTTCCACAATAATGATAACAGTTACAAAAAAGCTAAGAAATTGCTTACATGTAAACTCCAGTTTGGGCAAGACTTCTTGGAAAAAAGGAGAGACAGGACTTACTTCAGCACAGCATTTGGTCATATGTGTAACATTTAATGTTAACCTCATACATAGATGTTTTGTGGTTTTGGGATCTAAATGGGAAATAAAAATCCAAACAAATAAATAGCTGAAATATTTTTCTTTGACATTTCTCTTTTCTATTTGGAGATATGTTAAGCAGTCTTTTGTTCTAGAGTAGAATATTTTTGACAAAGTCTGTCAAAGTAAGCAGAGAGAAATGAGATTTCAACTACTTCATGTAGAATTGACTGCACTGCATGATTTACTTGAAGGTAACCACTGAGTCACCCTCACAGAGGATTTGACTGCTCACAAAAGTCCTCTTTTTTTTAATCTATATTTTTTTTCATTCTGGACATCTGAGGGCTTCTCTAGTGTCACCAGATGATTCCTTTTCATCAGCTTGTTGGGAGACGTGACTCTCCTCCCAAGAGTGGTGCTTCTGTCAGTCAGGAAAGCAGCTTGATGCCAGAGCTTCCTGCTTGGTAGTCCAGCTAGAGGGATGCCTTGGGAACAAAGAAGGGCAGAAAGAAGCCAGAAGGGCAAGCAGCTGCCAATAACAGCAAGGCATCTCAAAGACTCTTAAGTTGTATTGAGAAACAGACCCCACAGGGGATGAGAAGATCTGTGTGCTGTCCCTGAGCTCGCACCAGAGTGGGGATGATTACAGCACTCAGCCTCGTAATTCTGTTGCCACGCACTTCACTAATATGCAAATGCAGCGAAGGATGGCAAAATATGCTCAGAGAAAATACCAATGAGGAGATAAAAACAAGTCTGAATTAGCAGCCAGTCCCAGAGAAATTGCTCTTCCATGTCTATTAGCTGGAAAATATTTAGATCCTTAAAAGGCCATTGCTAGTTTGGGAATAATTAATTAGCTTAATTTCATGGTACTGCCTTCCTGAATTTTTTGTCAAAATAAATATTGATTTATATAGTTTTAAATGCCTAAAAATGCCTATTCTGTTTCATATCTTAGACTTTATCACTAGTTTAATTCCCAATTTGAATACTCTTTAAAAACTCATATTATAGGCAATAACACGTACTGGAAAAAAATTTCCTGAAATGTACACACCTATGCCTGTCACACCTTTATTGTAGTATTGTTTCCCTTCAGTTTATGCCAAGAATCTAAACCTGTACTTGGTCAATCAAATGTGCAGTAGTTCTGCTGATGTATCTCAAAAGCAAAGAGAATTAAATATATGTACTAATCTTTCCAGGTTTAAAATCCTAATTAAAAATTAAATCAGTAGACCAAAAGAAAGAATAGAGTAAGGAACAGGAAGAAGCTTTAGTCTAAAACAGAAGATTAGAACTGATTAAAAAAAATATATTGAAGAAAGACTACTTTCTTACAATTTAATCCAGAGTTTGATAGTGCTGGACTGTGACAATGTTAGGCCCAATCCACTGAATTCAAGCCTGTTTATATTTTTGTGGATTTGAAAAAAAAAATAAAATAAATGAAAGGGTTCTATGATGTGTCTGAATTTAGTCAGGTTAGTAATTTGACTGTGAAAGCTGATGTTAAGTGTACAGGGAACACTTTTTGGTAGGAGTGAATTTAGTTATTGACGTGCTGATACCTCTAACTGTGGCACCATTTTGACATGACAGTTCCCCACCTCTATGATTTAATATTATAATGTAGAGTTTTAAAATGCTCTCAAAACATCAACTGTCAGGAAACTTGCCTATGGAAATGTTTTTGAGAAGAGGCATGAAATTCGGATGGTGACCCTAAATTAATTTGGTCTGATGCCTACACTATGAAACTAGTAGATCACAAAGACAGTTTAAAGCTATTTTAACTCCCTCAATCATTTCTGTGCCAAAGAAAAGATCAGCAGATTTGAGAAGAAACAAGCAGAGACATAGATTATGACAAAATATGAAAAATCATGGAGCAGATCATCTTGAGTGTCATCACTAACCATGTAATGGACAACCAAGGGATCAGCTTTAGTCAACATGGGTTTATGAAAGGCAGGTCCTGCCAGACGAACCTGATCTCTTTCTATGACAAGATGATCTTGACAATGACACAGAGCGTACTATCAGTAAGTTTGCAGATGACACTGTTAGGTGGGACTGTTGATCTGTATGATGGCAGGGAAGCTCTACAGAGAGACTTGGGTAGCTTGGATCAATGGGCTAATGTTAATGGCATGAGCTTCAACAAGGCCAAGTGCCAGGTCCTGCACTCGGGCCACAGCAACCCGAGCAACACCTGTAGCAGTGCTTAAGGCTTGGGGAGGTGTGGCTGGAGAGCTGCCTGGCAGAAAAGGACCTAGGGGTGCTGGTTGACAAGCAGCTGAATATGAGCCAGATGGAGGTGATTGTCCCCTGTACTCAGCACTGGTGAGGCCACACCTTGAGTATTGTGTCAAGTTCTGGGCTCCTCAACACAAGAGAGATATCAAGGTGCTGGAGTGTGTGCAGAGGAGGGCAACAAAGCTTGTGAAGGGCCTGGGGCATAAATCTTATGAGGAGTGATTTAGAGAGATGTGACTGTTTAGTTTGAGGATGAGGAGGCTGAGGGGAGACCTCATCACTCTCTACAACTGCTTGAAAGGATATTGTAGAGAAGTTGGTGCTGGTCTGTTCTCTCAGGTAATTACCAATAGAACAAGAGGGAATGGCTGCAAGCTGCAGCAGGGTAGGTTTAGGCTTGACATTAGGAAAAAATTCTTCACAGAAGGAGTGGTCACGCACTGGAATGAGCTGCCCAGGGAAGTGGTTGAGTCACCGTCCCTGCATGTGTTTCAGAGTCATTTAGATGTGGTGTTGAGGGATATGGTGTAGGGGAGAGCTTTGTAGAGTAGAGCTGATGGTTGGACTTGATGATCCCAAGGGTCTCTTCCAACCTGAATGATTCTATGATTCTATGAAAATGGGAAAATTTTTAATTTTATGTTAGAGTTTTTCACCAGCGATAACACAATTCAAGTACTTTCAATATCTTAGAGTTTTACTTTTTGAAATGCTCAGTGTGTTGACTTCAGTGGTGACTATGAATAGCCATTATCTTTGATGATCACTGATCTTGACAACTAGTATTGAAAGCATTCATTTAGATTGACGTAGAGGCATACACAACAGATTTTATAAACGCTTTCAAAATTAAAAAATAAGTCAACTTTGCAAGAGCTGCTAAATCTGCTGATTTTTTGTTTGTGTGGTTTTTGGTTTTTTTTTGCTAGACACAACGTTTTGCATTACTACAGTGCTTTCCTCAGACTTTTGGTAAAAAAAACTAAAGTCCAATGGAGGCTTCTGTATTTTATGAATAGTTGACTCATTTCTATTTCATAGCCTACAACTGCAGGATTGAAAGATTCCTTGAAACTACTAGGAAAGTAGTAGACAGGACAGAAAAGCCCCATCAGGAGGAATGAAGAACTGTCTACCTCAAGTATTCAACAAGTCGGGCACTAGGGAAGACTTGTCCATTATTGTAGACACTGGAGTAGTTTGTCTGCATGGCAGAGTGCAGTGTTGGCAGTACCAAAAGTAGCTCAGGGAACAGGGAAGAGCTGAACTCTGCTGAAAAGATGCTCTAATCTAGGCTACAAAAATCTGCTGAGAAGCATAGTGTATTAATTTAGGTGAAGTATCAACAACCTCTGCTAATGCATTCCATACTAGAACAGTAATCCTTACTGGGCAATGTCTTTGTGCTGTGTAGGTGCAAAGTGCTTGCCAACTGAAAATTCGAGTAGAAATAAAGCCAGGTTTCCAAGGCACTGAGCTGATGGTCTGACATCTAGACCATCTTTCTTTTTTTTTTTTGCAGAACAAGAGGTAGAGAACATGTGTAAAAGTGAACATATCTTTCAGCACACTTGCCATCTCTTGCTTTCATTTCACAGCTCAATTTGGCTTTTAGATGCTCTTCAGGGTTTATGTGGCATGTGAATTTTAAACTGCTGTTCTAGATGAAATATCACTTACACTTCCTGGTCTTAACTAGATTGCACTTGCCAAAGGGTCTCAGAGTTCAGCATTGAATTTTGCCTTCCATATCATTATGACTGTTCTTGAAATGCGTGCTTGATATTATCTACTGTTGCTATTGAGGGCAGAGGAATAAAAATATCAAGTTTAATGGAACAACCTTTGAGCATTACAAATGTATCTCAGTGGTTCATATGTAAATTTTTTTCTTATTGTACATTCAAACTTGTATATTTTTTTTGCAGCTCAAACCTCTGAATCCCTGGTACAAGACACTGTGGTTGTTTACAGTCGTTTCTGTATGATGTTAGCTAATTGGTATTACCAGCAGGTCATGTAACAATTATTTCTGGTTTCTGTCTGTTGATTTCAATAAAAACCAGAGTTGTTCATGCTGAGTTTGGTTGTCAAAACATAACACGATGTTATTAAAAGCATTAAGGTTAATTATGCATCTTTTTGAACCAAGCATTTACAGCAGATTCTAGCTTCCAAATACAGTCCAAGAGTGTAATATTAAAGTAATAAATTTCCTTCTAAAGCTCTATTAGTTTTGATTTTTTTTTAAATAACTGGCACCAGCCTAAGAAATTTCTGAGACCTAAGATGTAAAAAGAAAAAAGACTAAACCCTCTGAATTTTCATTCTCCCTCCCCATTGTCAATGCAATGTTATCCATAAAACAATAATTTTTAGGTCATTCTTTATTGTGTGAAAATTTTGCATATTTATATGCCTATTCTACTGTTTTACACAAGTCTACTGCTTTGTTTACTAGGTTGCTTATTTGTAGATAAAGCTGTTCTTTATTCACTTATGTCCAAAGGGCTGGACCTCTTTCACGCAGCAGTTGTCTTTCACAGTGACACTTTTCTGATCTTTTTGTCTCTACTGTTGTATTAGCAGTGGTCCACAGGCAATATTCTGTGTCCTGCAAAGAGTACAATTACACGTATGCCTATTTCTAGCTAGAGCAGAGTTTTTGCTCATTTGTTTATATTCAAGGATATTTCATCTGTTCTCCTTATTAGCTTCAGATTGGTCAGGCCAACCCTTCTACCTTTTGTCTGTCTCAAAATCATGAGAAAAGCATCTGATGAACATGGTTTCCATTTCTGCAATGCCTATTTCAATGCTTGTGCAATTTTCTGGAGGGAGAATGCGCCTGCTTTTGCAGTATGCATGCTACACATTGATGTCATCAGCCTGTTACACCTCTACTAGATTCTACATCACTCTCAGTCATTCTTTCACGGTGAATCAGAAAGGTGCTGTGAAGCAATCCTTCATTCAGGTGACTAGCGGAAATGTGTTGAAGTACCAGCTAGACTGGGGTGGGACATACAATTTTATGCTCAACTCCTCTTTGTATTCTCAAATGAATACTAGACTTCAGGAAACAGGAAATCAGAATATTTAGGAAGTGTTGCTCCAAATAGGCTTCCCCTTCTTTGCTGTTACCACCTTATGTGACTAAGAGTAGCCAAACACTTAAGTGTGAGGGATGAAACCCTGTCAGTGGGTGTTTTGTCACTGACTTCAATTGAAAATGGAATTTGCTTGCAGTTGTGTCTCAAAATGTCAGTGCAGGAAATGAACTTGGCATGTGTTATTTATCTTAGAGGGATTAGAATGTCACCCTCTTGCCACAGATCCACCAAAAATATGTAGCATCACAGGTGTCTCTCCTGTATGTCAGTTCATTGTTGCAAAACATCAGACATCTGATAAATCCATTACCCTATTTATTTAACCCCCCCAT
>VZTM01033754.1:48102-74506 GCA_013400555.1 Jacana jacana | reverse complement strand
TATTCATTTTTATCGGTGAGTATGTACATGCTGCAGCTCTTCCATCTGCTCCGTTTCCCAAATTATAAATTTACCCACAAAGCAGACGTAACCTGCCTGAGTCATACTTGATACTTCTCAAATGGTTATCATATCTTGGTCAACACTTTTGGCAGGCAATAGTAGGCACTGTATTTCTAGTTTAACCAGTAAAACTGGTAAATACAACTTTACCAGTAATCCCTTCAAGTAACACTGTCTGTTACTGACTGCATCCCTTTCTGGCAATATTCCTCACAGGAAAATAGTCATGGCAATCTACTTATTTCTTTTTTTTTATTATTTTTTTTTTTAATTCTTTTCCTATAAAAACAGGATTCATTCTCACTTGACAACTTAATTAAATCGTTGGACAAAAATAATGATGGAAGCGTCAGCTTTGATGAGTTTGTGTTGCTTGTAAAAAAGATAACTGGTACAGGACAGTAAGGCATCTGCAAGAATGAGTATCACAGCTTGGAAGGAGAAGAGCCTGCCCTTCGTGTACATTATACATATGCTTAAACCCACAGATTTGTTACGCATTTAAAACGTACAGAATAAAGATTTGACATAAAGTATATCTTGTACTGTGTTTCCTTCACGTTGGCTAGCCACATTTTCCAGCTAAGCTGCCTCACAATTAGTTCAGAACTACCCGTTTTCTAGTTCATGCTACGTTTGAGAAAGTGTCATTTAACAAACCCTGCTTTGCCTGAGCTATTATTTTGACTTCTAGAGCAATTCAAATCAAATGATTTCTAAAACACACAAAAGGAGAGATCATTCCATCTGAGGAGTGTCCCCTAGTGTAGACTGTCCAATGCTCCTCCCAGTTCAGTTTCATCATTCACATAAGTCAACACTTCCATCCAGTAAAAGGTTCAATTTTTTAACCACAAAGTAGTTATTTTCAAAGACAATGTAACAAGGCTGCTGAGTATGACAGTAACATTACGTGTTCATTTTAAATTACATTTACATAAGTATGTACTTTTTTTGTTATGACTTTTGTAAATGGGAAGAGCTAAGCGTGCACAGGAACTGAGCAACTGCCATTATTTACATTTATCTGGTGCAGTTTTGAGTTCTTCATTGCACAATTCCCTGTGACATGACGTAATTTCCCACATGTAATTCATGGGTATTACTATTTACTTTAAGAGTAAATTAGTGAAAGAGAAGAGAAATGAGAAGAATGGAAATTTGGGGGGAAAAAAAAGCACTTCAGTGGATCAGGTACTAATCCTGCGAGAGACCTTTGGAATTTTGGACTGAATTTTAACACCGACTTCATCCATTATCTTGACAAATCAGTTATAACTCAGAGTTACTTAAAGACTTAAAGACTCAACTTAATTGCAAAGCCTATCAAGTGCATTCAAGATCCCACAGTACAGCGGTTCCTATCCCTGAATTTCCCCTCCAGAAAATGAGGAATAAAGAACTCCACACCAGTGATGCATTAATAGAAACCTCAGAAATTCTGACATTTAAACATGATATGAATGTTCTAACAGGCTCCTGGGCCATTCTTTTACATAAACACTTTCACTGTTAAAAAGTGTTATGCTTCTTAGAAGAGAAAATGATAATATTTACTACTTTTTCCTGGTTTAGGAAAAAAAATATTCTAAATTTTCAATATGTTTGGATTTCAAAACTAAATATACTCCACATGCATTTGCTTACTAAACTATGTTAGCTATTTTACACACATAAGTAAAACCACAGAATTTTAAGAGGTGCTTTTGCATAAGTGGGACATACATTCCTTTTCACCTCTTAGACCACCTTGGAAATTTTTTAATTCAATCAGGTGACTGACATCCTGAATAGGAAAAGTGGGCATAAAGAAACAAACATGTTCTAAGACTGTCACCTACTGGCAAAATCTATTTCTGCACAATTTTTTGAATTCATAGAAAATGCACTTATTTTTACCCATTGCAATATCTAAAGTTTCATGATCCTACTCAAGATGCAATAGGTCATAGAGGACAATGGTCACAACTAAAAGCAGCTTCAAACAAACAAAACAATGGTGTATTAAAATTGTTTCTGGAAAGAGTTGTCTTTTTTTCTAGAACAGTATGAGATACAGTTGCAATAAAGCTGACCGAGAACATAATTAAAAGCTCATTCAAAGACAAATAAATCTAAGTTTAGCAGTAGAGGAAGACCAGGGAAGTGGAACAAAAGAAGTAACTCTTTTGCCACCCAGTGAATCCAGTTCATTAGCAGTTCACAGACGATACAGTTTCCCTTTAAATAATTTTAACACTATCATTTGCAACAGAAAACTCATAGTAAGCACTGCTCTTAAGCAAAGGGATTAGTTTTCTGAACAGCTACCTTCCTGCAAAGAACAATTTACCTACCATTATCATCCCAAAGGCGAGAAAGTAAGGCAGGAAGCTTAAAAAGATACAATGGAAACATGACCTGCAACTCATCAACCGAGATGAGATGAAGAACTTAAGAAACTGTGATCAGTGTTCATGTACCTCCTGCACTTCCCTGACTGAAATCAAACCTGCCTTAAAGAAGAAATAAGGCTAAAACCTTAAGGTGGTATTTTGATAGTGTAAAAGGTATGGTCGGGCGAATACAGATAACTGCCATATCAGAGGCCTTTTTTCTTTTCTTTTGATTCAGAGCACACATTTTTAACTTAAGCCAAAATGAAAATATCCAATAGCAACTTCAAATCTCTCAAACACAGCTTATAAATCGCAGCTGATTAATATTTTCAAATTCTAGATCTCATTTTTTTAAGTTTACAACACATAGATATTCAGCTTTAGGAATATTTTCTTCCCCTACAGTATTTTCAAAAGACAATTTTGGTTGTTTTATGTCATTAAGTTATTAACTTCCATTTTTGGTATGAAGAGGCTACTATTTTTCCCAAGGTATTTGAAATCTTAACTCTACAATACCTGCAGCCATTTACATCCCAATATAATTGATACCAATATACCCCAACACACACAGTACAGGTTTATACAGGATTTCCCTCCTATATAAAACTATGCCTGTGTGCTTTTGCAGAACCCAGGTTCAGCAACATTGTTGTAATGACAGCAGAAATAGGTGAACAGCCAGACTGAGACAGATCCTCAGCATCGCAGGCAACTCTCTGCATTTGCACATTCAGTTGTGCATTTGTTGTCGTTCAAAACAGAACAAGTCACAACTGCCTCATCATGTAAAAGCCTTTTACGATGGTCAGACTTGTTACTGATGCAGACAATGCTCTTCTATAGCACGACAACTTGGGCTATTTTAACTGAGAGACAGGTGCCAGCAGTATCATTTCTTATTATTTCAGCAACCAGTTTTTCCCTTGAAAGCCTAATTCTGAGTGACATGACTACTTGACAATCTCAGGTTTTATTTCTAATAAAAAGGTTCAAATTTCTGTAGATGCAGACAAAAGGAAAGCAAAGCAAACCAGGATATTTTACATGCACTTTAGAAGAAACTGTCAACTTTGGTGAGTACAGTTCTGAGTATTTGAATGCTTAGCAAATTAAGACGGGATGTAAGCAGCTGCATATTTTATGGTTGCCCCTGAGCTCCTCTGCCAAACTACATACTTGAACTTCTGCCTTTTTACCTTTTTCTTAAAAATAAAAGGAAATGTGACTACTGCCCCAACCAGTGACTTTCTTCTCCCTCTTCAGTTTCCAAAGGAGCAGGAATAAAAAGAGAAGTGCACCTTGGTCCTAAGTTAGCACTCAGTTGAACCAGACAGTGGCATCATGAGATACCAGTGCTGATATGATGTTTCCAATTAACTTTCTTGGACAATGAAATATCTACATCAGGTAGTTCACAATCTTTACCAATCTGCTTCTCTTCCTATAATTTTTATTGATTTGTTATTATATAAAATATCTAAACCATTTTTAGCACAAGATGGACTCTGCTAAGGCAGATTATTTAGCAGTTACAATTATTGATAGTGCAAATTTCCCCCTTGGAATGATTTACATCTGTTTCTCACCCAGAATTGGGATGTCAAAGATCAGATTAAGATGCTGAAACATGACCGGTAATAACCTATTTCAGAACCTTAATGTAGCTCAGAACAAAAGAACATCCATTATATATACTGTAAGCACACTACTTCAATTGTAAACACTGTATTAATCTCCTATGACACACACATTAACTCCATTATTTCTTAATTTTATGCCCACATAATTTTATCTTAAACTTATATACCTTACTTGCCCTTGAATGCAAACTGCAAATCACTCAGTTCATTACTTGTAGAATAAAATTTTGTCCTAGATATATTGTACACACTGCAAGTTCTGTAATATAAGAAACTGCTGGCGAGCTGCAGGAGACAAATATCCATGTTCCTGACCAGTTAAGTGTACAGCTCTGCACTGGAGCCAGCTACTTTGAACAACCCTTAGAATAATGGTAGAGGAAGGTGGTTCTGCCCCTCTGCACCACTCTGATGACACACCACCTGGAGTATTGTGTCCAGCTCCGGGGCCCTCAACGTAAGACAGACTTGGACCTGTTGGAGAAAATTCAGAAGAGGGCCACGTAGATGATCAGAGGGCTGGAGCACCTCTCCGATGAGGACAGACAGAGAGTTGGGATTCTTCAGCCTGGAGACGAGAAGGCTCCAGGGAGACCTTATAGCAGCCTTCCAGTACCTAAAGGGGGCCTACAGGATGATGGGGAGGGACACTGTATCAGGGAGTGTAGCATAGGGAAGAAAGGTAATCACTTAAAACTGGGAAAGAGTAGATTTAGATTAGATACTAGGAAGGAATTCTTTGCTGTGAGGGTGGTGAGACATTGGAACAGGCTGTCCAGAGAAGTTGTGGATGGAAGAGTTCAAGGCCAGGCTGGATGGGGCTTTGAGCAACCTGCTCTAGTGGGAGGTGTCCCTGCCCATGGCAGGGGGGATTGGAACTTGATGATCTTTAAGGTCCCTTCCAACTCTAACCATTCTATGATTCTGTGAAACTGGCAGTTCCAAAGGGTGAATCACCCTCTCCTGATGATCTGACTGCATCCTGAAGAGATACTTGAGGTGACTAGCAGAAATGCAGTCAGGGGAAGTTAAATAAAACTCGCACTAAAAAGCCTTAGAAACAAAGATGCCCCAGAATCAGCCTTCTGTATTATCCCTCAATTCCTCCACCCCCCCCAAAAAAAAAAAATTATAGTAAACTTTCAACATCTTCCACATTTTACAACAAATTGTTATTATGAAATTGACCCCTCCAGAAAAAGAATATGTCTTCAGATACATTCGAGAAGGGCAAGAGAAGAGACCTCTTACCATGGCAAACCCACAACTATTATGCCAACTGCAAAGTTTACCTTAGTTCACCTGAGGACATTTCTAAATGCCACCAATTTTTAGCAGCAAATCTCACAGTGAAACTCCGAAGGTGCATAGTTTACCTTCAGAAGTTCAGACTAGATCATCTCTCCTATGCATATAAACAACCTTGACAAAGAGGTCAAACACTTTACAAACCCCTTATTTGCACGTTTCACACTAAGCAAACATGGAAAAAAATATATTTTACTTACAAATCCCAATAAAGCTCTTTTGAAGGAAATTAATACAGAAACAGTGGGTCACTATGTATGAGCAGCCCACTTAAGTTATCAGTAGAACAGACGTGCACATCTTATGCCATCTCACATGTAGCTTTGTGTTCTTTTGCATTTTCTTAAAAATCTTCTCTTACTGATAATTTTCAAGTTTTACTATTATATGACAACGTGATCCCATACTCTCCTAAACTAGGAGATACTTGGAACAACTCCACACTAAAACTCTACCATTGGTAGAATACACACACTAATACAGAGAACCCTGCCATATCTACAGCATTGAAACTTTTCTCAAAAGGAGGACTGTGGGATGCAGAGGAAAGGATACATGTAGAGGTTATTTATATAAAGGAAAGACAAGAATTTTTCAACTACTTTCCATGTAATCCTTAGCTTTATATATACATTTCTATTTTTATAATAGCTTTGGGCTACACCTTCTAGCTTTCCTTTATATTTTATCCTCCAGTAAACCCAACCTAGTTATTACTGGCTACTCATAGAATCAGTCTAGGGCAAAGGAAACTATTAGAAAAATTACAAAAATGAAGCTGAGTCAAATCACAGAAGCGAGCAGGGGAAGGCAAGGGGCTGTTAACAGAAAGCACCTTTTTAAACAACATCAGTAGGGACAGTGGACACCTGTTCACCTCTTCTACCATGTAAAAATATATTTACAGACCTTAACTTACACAGAGGTAACTCTTTAACAAAATATTTACATTGTCACAAAACATATGCAGAAAAAAAAAACAGTACTTACAACAGGGTTTTTCGTATCTGGGTCAAATTCTGTAGAATTTGCATCTGAAACAGGAGTTCAAAACAAACACAGTACGTTTCCATTGGTCTACCTGCATGATAAACTCATCATAACAGTTCTGAGACATTTTGGGGCTTGTCTGCATTTCAGCTACAATCTTGTACATTGAAACACACACTGCACCATTCTTCAAGCAATCACAGGAAGCATATGATCTCACACACACTCCCTTTCCTACCTCCAAAAACCTTTTACTCTCCATTCTCAGGGGTAGAAATTAATCAGTGAGCTAAATCTCTTCATACTACTACTGCAATGGCTCTGGTTTGGCTGCTACAACTAATGAAAGCAAGTGAGAAAACTGCTTCTCACTTTTTGCTCCTCACCACGTGCACGCTCCAGAAAGAGATGAAAGAGGTAAGCTGCAACTACGCTTTCTCCTACGTTCCTTAGATCAAGAAGGAAGTATGAAGTCATCTGCGTAATAAGAGTTCCTACTCCCTTGTACAGAAAGGCAAGCCCAGGGTGCTCAGCTGAAAAGGATCATGTCACAAGAGCTAGGTACCTAATGATCATAGGATCTATACAACAGTTCAATAATAGATATGCATTTCACATACAGACTAAGAATTTCTTCTAAGCCAGCCACATTACCACTAGCATGCTGAGCTCACCTTTCCAATTCAAGCAGTTTCTTGCAAATTCCACAACTGCTAATTGCATTCCCAGGCAAACTCCTAGAAGAGAAAAACAAACCCTCACAATTTAACAGGACAAAGAGCAGAACTGACAAATTACTTGCTGTTGTGTCTTACACTTGACTGCTTAGAAATCCTGGCACCCAGTGCATATACACAGACTTACTCAACGTGTAAAACAAAATGGTTACTCAGTGTAAAACTCACTCTTCAAACTTGGCACAAAATGAATACATGTGACACAATTATGCGGTTTTAAACCTCTTTTTTCCTCCCATCTATTTTACCAATAAAAATATAAAGACAAACAGAAGCTGAAAGCCTGCGTATATCCAGATTCAAGTTTTGTTTTGGCCACTAGACACAGGAGTAACTCATGAAATTGTAAGCAATGTGGAGTAGGAACCAAAGCTTCAGAGGCACCTACACAAACAACACTTAACTGATAGACCAGATGGCATCTTTAGACTTTGCCATAACAAAATACACCAGTAATTCAACAAAAAATGTTTAATATAGTTAAGTGTGTCCAAAGGCACCCACGTTCTCTGCACACTGTTTGTTGATTTAATTAAAATGTTAAGCAAAGACTCTCCACATAAAAAGTGAACACAGCAAATTCACTCTCCAACCTTTTGAGTAGGGATGGTCTTTTTCTTCCTTCCTTTATATAGCAGATGCAGTACATGACTATGACCCTGGGCATTATTTACAAGGGAAGTATTGACAACAGCACACATACTCCCCTAAGACTCCTTCCCTGGTGTGCACTCGTTGTGCACTCAAATCAATTAGCTTGCTATACACCTCCAAACCACAGTAATTTCTGACTCTAATGTTCTTACCAAGAAAAGGTTTTTTCTTTGTCCTTGCCCAGGAGATAGCTTGGAGTTTGCCTTCTGTTCCCCTAATTCCAAACCCTCCTGGGACCAGAATGCCACTGCAATGACAGCCATATATAAAGCAATGTAAAATCAAGCCAGCAAAGGAAGTCCATACAAACTGAAGAAGGGCATTTTAGGTTACAACAAAGCAAGCACAATTCATGAAAGGCATGAAACCCAAACAAATAACTGCAACTTGTCCAAAGTGATTAAATCAGAGTTTGAGGATAGAGTTTGATACTACAATTTGCTGTGTCTCAAGCTCGTCACCAACTATGCATATCTGTCCCTTTACATAAGTAACGCAAGTCTGGATGCACTAAGAAATGATTTACTGAAGTATTGTTCATCACATGAAATAAATACCACAGACTGCATTTGGGATACAGAATACCCAATGCCACTTACTCTGCTTTACACAGTTTCTGCCATGCCTGGTGATATTTCACTGAGTTCTCCGCTTCTGTAGAATGTTCAAGTTCTGTTGAATCTATATACTAATAAAAAAAAATATGCAATAAAAGAGTCATTTCTTCCACAGAAAGAGCAACTTTTTAATAGCATTAAGACAAATCTATTAGAGTTTCAAGTGAATTTCTGAATAAACCCATAAAAACTTGACTGAAGACCCAGTATTTGCTCTGAAACCCCAGTATTTGTCCTAGTTACAGTAATCCATGCACCTCCCTTTGCACGCAGCTCCAAAGCTCTGTCTGCCTCCAGTGTCATTTTGCTACCTTCCAGGTAAGCAGACTTGGTGGAATCTCCATAGCTCTGTACCCAGGTTTTCTTCCTATGGAAATCAGAGCACCAGTCAAGGGCTGGTGCTGACCTTATCCTTATCTCATCCAAATGGCATGTGGCCAGTGTGTTCACTTTCCCAGCTTTTGCGTGTCACACTTTATCTAATCTTAACACAGACTGGATAAACCTGCATCGTCTAGCCTGTGGGAAAGGCATTCCTGTGGACTGATGGGAAAGCATCAACTGTAGAGAGGGAGGCAGACTCATTATCTACATCCTAGTAGAAATCACAGAATCACAGAATTATATGGGGTTGGAAGGGACCTCTGGAGATCATCTAGTCCAACACCCCTGCCAAAGCAGGTCCTCCTAGAGCAGGTTGCACAGGAACTTGTCCAGGAGGGGTCTGAATGTCTCCAATGACAGAGACTCCACCACCTCTCTGGGCAGCCTGTTCCAATGCTCTGCCACTCTCAAAGTGAAGAAGTTCCTCGTCATTTTGGATGGAACTTTCTATGTACAAGCTTGTGCCCATTTCCTCTTGTCCTCTCACTGGGCACCACTGAAAAAAAGATTGGCCCCTTCCTCTTGATATCCACACTTCAAGTAATTATAGGCATTAATCAGATACCCCCGCCGTCTTCTCTTTTCCAGACTAAAATGATCCAAGTCCCTCAACCTTTCCTCATAAGAGAGATGCTCCANCTCCAGCAGGTCAGCCCCCAACCTGGCCTGCAGCAGGGGGTCATTCCTCCCCAGATGCAGCACCCTACACTTGCTCCTGTTGAATTTCATTAGGTTCCTCTCTGCCCAACTCTCCAGCCTTTCCAGGTCTCACTGTATGGCAGCACAGCATTCTGGTGTGTCAGCCATCCTCCCAGTTTTGTGTCATCAGCACAAGTCCGGGAGTCCTGAGGGCTGGCCTGAGCAGTAAAGACTGAAGCAAAGAAGTCATTCAACTACTCTGACTTCTCTGTATTCTTTGTTACCATGGCACCTGTCTCATTCAACAGCAGGCCCACATTTTCTCTCAATTTCCTTTAGCCTCCAATATACTTGAAAAAAACCCTTCTTGTTGACTTTGTTACCCCTTGCCATAATGCATTAGAATCTTTACTGCTGTTATTAAGTAGGCTCCTGAGGTACCAGTACAGCAAATAAGTGAGGCTGCTTGTACAACTCTGGGGACACAAAAGATCATGGAATCACAGAATATCNACAATATTCCAGATGGGGTCTCACCAGGGCAGAGTAGAGGGGGAGGAGAACCTCTCTTGACCTGCTAACCACCCCCCTTCTAATACACCCCAGGATGCCATTGGCCTTCTTGGCCATGAGGGCACAGTGCTGGCTCATGGTCATCCTGCGGTCCACCAGGACCCCCAGGTCCCTTTCCCCTACGCTGCTCTCCAACAGGTCATTTCCCAACCTATACTGGTACCTGGGGTTGTTCTTGCCCAGATGCAAGACTCTACACTTGCCCTTGTTATATTTCATTAAATTTCTCCCCGCCCAACTCTCCAGCCTGTCCAGGTCAAGATCAGACTTTGATTCTTGGTTTTGTCAGTCTTATTCTCAGAATAACATAATTAAAAGCATACTGCTGCAGGGTCTATCACCCATAAAAACGAGACCATCTGAAATGGCAGAACTCGTTTGTGTGCAGAGGGATGAAACCAACAAGATGATTGCTGAAAGTTTTCCAGATAGGACTGTGGCTAGCAAACATTTTCTGCTCTTTCCACACTCCAGAAATGATAAAAATATAACACAAAAATAACTTATGAATGTTGTTATTCTATACTAGTAGGATGCTATCATATAAACAAAAAGGACACTTTATCATGCTGGGAGGCTGGAAAGAGAAACTAATTACAGTTGAAATTAATTGTGGTTTCCTTGCCAAACATATTGAGCCAGCACATTTATCACCTCAAGCGGCATTAACATTTCAGCATGCAGATACAGGGATTCGTGGCTCTAAGCTGGATGCCACATGCAATATTAAGCAGCTCCTTCAGAACACAGGATTATATGGAGAACCCTCGGACAAAAACATTAAAAAGGAGGTTAGCACATGCAGAGAAGTACAGTAGGAACCCTTGTCTGTTAACATTTCAGCACCGTGCTGGAGCCCCAGCAATCATCAATTTACGTGCTTGTTAACGCCAAAGCTCTACAAAGTTAAGCGCAGGGTTAACTTAGGACTAGCTGCACACAAAGCCAACCACGCGTTTGCAGCCTTGGTACCTTTCACTTCTTTGCTAAAAGCAAAGTCATTTCACACATCATACAAGTTTCTCACTACGCAGCTGCCAGTATTAAAGACTAGAGTGACAGAATCACGTAGGTTGGAAATGGCTTTGGGAGGCCTCTAGCCCAACCACCTGCTCCAAGCAGGTCAAATTAGAGCAGGGTTACTTCTAGTCAGGATATGAAAATCTCCAGGACTAATTCTGGCTCTTCCCTCTTTCTTGGGTTTTGTGCACACAGAAACAACTTTGTGGAGTACTTGCCACACAATCCTCCCAGGGAACGCGGTGAGGGTGACAACCTGCCACTTCCCCAGATCCTCCTTTTTGCCTTTTTTGAAGATTGATGTGATATTTGCCCTTTTCTAGTCATCACAAACTTTCCCCAGTTGCCAAGGCCCTTCAAAGCTGACAGAACACTAGCCTCACAACAACACCTCAGCTCCCTCAGCACTCTAGGATGCATTTTGTCTGGTCTCGTGGACTTGAATATGTCCAAGTGGTCTGGATACTTTGCAACTACATGTGCTTTTATATCATGGAAGAAAACCTATTGTGGAGGAAATCTTATCTGTCTCCTAGAAATAGATTTATTTTCTTTTTTTCCCTCCATGATACCCGCTCCCCCTTCCTTTCAAGGGAAAGAAGACAGCTTAAGCCTTAAAACATAGACTATTTCTTCCCTAAGCTCTGTTTCTGATGGTTGTTTTTTGGGGGTGTTGGGGCCTTTTTTGTTTAATTTTTCCCGATACCTACCAATTGGCATCTTAGTCACCTAAACTCATGCAGTTTATTTGAATCCTGCCTAGGCCTTGTAATTTCAAAGATACTATTTAGCAGTGAACATTATATTTAAGTTACTTAGTATGTAGAAATAGATTTCCTCTTATTAAACATGAAGTTATTTTGCTTCCTTCAGTGGCTCCCTAGCTGTTTTACATGCTAGGTAGCAACCAGATCTTTGTACTCTTCAACATTTGGCATAGCTCACAAAGGACAAGAGTAGGACACTAAGAAAAGTTTCTGGGTTTTTCTTCTTTTCTTGTGATAGGAAGTGCCTCTTGCCTCTTCCCAGACACCAAATCAACCCACTTCTCTCAGTAAAGAATCTCTACAGAAAAAAATAGTTCAGATTTTCTTTTGTCTGTGTATCTCTGCATGCCTCCCCTACTTGAAAAGTTTCTAAGATGAAATCAACAAAGAGAAGCAAAACATGAAGGATTTGCGGCTGACTGATGTGCCTGATGAGTGGCTGAATGATACTGTGCGAAAACAACAGGGGGATTTCAGAGCCCACAGCAGCACAAACCAGGGTGAAAAGTACATTCTACTTCATCACAAGCTGCTGCAACTGCTTCACCATCTGATTAATAGACCATCAGAACTAATCAGTGATGGAAGGGTACAAAACAATTGTGTTATGTTGGTACAGGGCTAGTCACCTTCTCCATCAAGTCACTGAAAACACCTGAGGCGATAAATTCCTGGTGACCCCTGTTCTCAATCAAGGAGAAATGTCACCAGAAACTCCTACCCAGTAGGGCTGAGGGTGGGCAAGATCTTGGGAGTGGACACAGCCACGACAGCTGAACCAAACTGGCTAAAGGGATATTCCATACCATGATACCCACTCAGCAACAAAAGCTAAGAGAAAGGGAGGGGGGCATTCATTATTACCACGTTTGTCTTCCAAAGCAATGAGTCCAGGTACTGAAGCCCTGCTAACCCGGGAAGTGGCTGATGGGAATTTGCCTGCTGATGGGAAGTAAATAATAAATATTTTATTTTCCTTCACTTGTGCACCTGGCCTTTACTTTTGCCTTAGTAAATTGCCTTTATCTAGACTCAAGGACAATTGTGGGGAACTTATGTTTGAACTGCAGTGGAGGGATGATGGGTGCACTGTATGCAAATTGTCCACCTTTGTTCAGTGCTGTGATGGTGTTGTTTTGATGGCAACGCAAGGAACTCTTTATGTTGGTGTGAGTGAATATTATGTGATAAATGTGTAATTTAAGTATTATCATGAAAAATGTGATTCACAGAGGCAAGGAGTGCAATATGCTTGCTTTGCATGGCAAGGGTTTGGTAGCAGGGGGAGCTACAGGGGTGGCTTCTGTGAGAAGCTACTAGAAGCTTCCCCTGTGTCCAAAAGAGTCCATCCTATGTCCATCCACCTCCGAGACAGACAGACCTGCCACTGGCCAAGGCTGAGACCATCAGGGACAGTGGTGGCACCTTTGTGATAATATATTTAAGAAGGGAAAAACAAACCCACCTGTCAAAGAACAGCAGCTGGGAGAGAGGAGAGAGAACACATAAAAGAAACAACTCTACAGACAATGAGGTCAGTGAAGAAGGAGGGAGAGGAGGTGCTTCAGGTCTGGAGCAGATTCCCCAACAGCTCATGGTGAAGACCATAGCAAGGCAGGCTGTCCCCCTGCAGCCCATGGAGGTGCACAGTAGAGCAGATATCCACCTGCATCTCATGGAGGTCCCCGTGCCTGAGCAGGTGGATGCACCTGAGGAGGCTGTGACCCCATGGCAAGCCCAGGATGGAGCAAGCTCCTGGCAGGGCCTGTGGACCCATAGAGAGAGGAGCCCAGATTGGAACAGGTTTGCTGGCAGGACCTGTGACCCTGCAGGGGACTCATACTGGAGCAGTCTGTTCCTGAAGGACTGCAACCCATGAACGGGATCCATGCTGCTGCAGCCCATGGGGAGACCCACATTAGAGAAGTTCATTGAGGACTGTCTCCCATGGGAAGGACCCTCCCTATGCTGGAGCACAAGAGTGGGAGGAGTTCTCCCCCTAAGGAGGAAGGAGCAGCAGAAACATTGCATGATGAAATGACTGCAACCCCCACTCCTCATCCCTCTGTGCTGCTGTGAGGGAGGAAGCAGAGAAAATTGAGAGTGAAGTTTAGCCCGGGAAGAAGGGAGAGGTGGGGAGGAGGTGTTTTTAAGATTTGGTTTTATTTCTCATTGCCCTACTCTGAAATGACTGGCAATAAACTAATTTCCCCAAGACAAGTTTGTTTTGCCTGTGATCATAAAATCATTCAACTTGGAAGAGACCCTTGGGATCATCAAGCCCAACCATCAGCCCTACTCTACAAAGTTCTCCCCTACACCATGTCCCTCAACACCACATCTAATCTACTCTTAAACACAGTCAGGGAGGGTGACTCCACCACCTCCCTGGGCAGTCAATTCCAGACCACTCTTTCTGCGAAAAATTCTCTCCTAATGTTCAGCCTAATGGTAAACGGCTGATGGTAACTGGCAAGTGATCTTTCCCTGCCCTTATTTTGATGCAGTTTTTTGTAATATTTTCTCTCCCTTGAGAAGGAATGACAGAGTGGCTCTGGCATCGAGCCAGGGTCAACGCAACACACACTGAATAATGAGACTCCCATGTATGTACTTCATTAAAGAAGCCTGGTTGTTCTAGGTGCTCCCATTGCTTCCTCCTGGGGTTGATGGACAGCAGCCACAGAAGGGCAGCTATGGCTTTGGCCTGCTGTCTTTAGTGACCTGGTAAGTCATCCTGGGTATTAATGACCTTCCTTGTCAACAAGTGGCTAGTTCCAGTGACAAACTTCCTAGAGCCGTGGAAACAGCCTAGTTACCTTGCACAAGCATTATCCTAGCAACCTATCCATAGCTTTTGACACACTAGAATTTTTACTCAAGAGAGAATGATCAACAAAGGTCACAGGGTTCAGCAATTTTCAGCAGTTACCAAAGTGCATAAACACACAAACCTGCTTCAATCAGAGAGGCAGAGACCAAAACCTACTGAGCGCAGTACAGCCTGCAACAGCCCACTTATATCGATTTATCTTAGACCATTTAATGAATCACTCTAAAGCAGCATGTTGTTGCTGATGCTTTGTGACCATTTATTACTCTTTTGATAATGCAAGTTGCTAAAATGTCCTCTGCATCCATTAAGTGATAATAACACACACTTTCACACTGTTTCCATGCTCCAGACTTCCCACCCTTAGAAACTGGTAATTCCACCAGTGAGAAAGCTGATTAACAGCTTTTCCCCATGTAGCTCAACTTTCTATTCTCATTAAAATGAGACAAATTAGATCCCTAAACAGCCCTTTATTCAAGGAACTACTATCTCGGAGAAACTAAGTTCATGGCTTAATACTGGTATCACTAGAATCCTGCTGAAAATAAATGGGGATGGGTCTCAGAATATTGACTCAAATGAAGAACAACAGCTTCTGGCACCACATTTTAAAAAAGTAACTAAACTGCTTTCCAACCTACCTATTTTCTCCCGTCCTAAAGCTAATCTCATTAACAGGATAAGCAGTCTCATGAGAAAAAGTGAAACCAACCTCTGATAGTAAATATAAATTTGCAGGTAAAGTCTGCTTTTTTTAGCAGATCCTGTTTTGGGTAATTGCACCGTTCTTTTCAGATAAATTTAGTTCCAAATAAAATAATTAGACTTGAAAACACTTCTTAAAATAAAATTTTAAAAATGCCTGCCAGTCTGTATTTCTCTCGATGATTCATCCCCTAATTTTCACATGAATTAAAATTGCCTCACATAAACTAGTAGAGTAGATTCAAAATATTCCTGACAGCAGAATCCAGAAATGTCCTCACCATTAAATCCAGCTTGTGATTAATTGCCAGCGCAGAGTGTTCCAGCGCTTTGAAGACAGACGCGTAGCAATCGCTCAGTCTGGTATACTTGCCAACGAGAGCTATGGAACACACCTTCAGCAACCTCTCATATCTGACAAAAACAAGTTTTTCTGTTATGGCACCAATTTTTGCAAAGAAAACACTGTTTGCTTTTTCTTTCATTTCACCAAACGTGTTCTAAAATCTCAAAACTGAGAATGGGAGAATTTATTCATGCTACTGAACCTAGACCAGTTTGGTGACTTCACAACAGCTAAAAAATTAACCTGAATTAAAACACTTCTAGAAAAAGCAGCAGGAGTTAGAATACCTGTCAGCCATCTTCTTCCATCTCACTAGAAGATCACTTGGCTGGTCATCAATAGGCAGATTCAACCTCTGTTTAAAATACTTAATGATGCCTTGCTCCTCCAACAGGATTGGCACTCGATAAGTTGAAGAAACATCATGGATAAATATCACCTAGCAGAGAAAAAGCATAACATAAAAGGCTTACCTACAGAGTTTTGTTATTGGAAACATACACTCTTTTTTTTTCCTTTCTTGTGTACTACATGCATTCTGTATTCAATGTGTATTCTAAGTTTTGAATACTTTTCTTTTGAATGAGCAGGGCAGCAAAGCCCATATTTAAAGGTCTACAAGAAAAAGTTACCCGAAAGGTAAAAACGTGCTTCACTTCTACATCACACCATCATACAAAAATAGCTTGTCAAGCCTATCAGTGCATCAGATTGAATACAAACATCCAGCCCCACAAGCAGTCACACTTACTAACACATCTTTCTCCCTCTCTCACAAACTGGAAGAATATTAACTGGGAAAGAAAGAACACAAATAGAAACTAACAAAACAGACCCAAATAGGTTGAGATAAAGTCTCCCTAATGAATTTTCTTAGCAAATTAGGTTATGTAAGTAATTAATAAACATTGTCCCTCTAGGGACCATTTGGTTAAGAACACATTTATAACCCACATCCAAACTGGTGGCAGTTAATTTCATTGCAATTGGCTTACACAAGACTGTAGAGTTCAGAATCCTGAGCACCAGTGTCCTCTTCCATGATATGCATGAGAAGGAAAGGATCCTTGCTTAGTTATCCTTGAGTGTCCATCACATAAACATGCACACATGCGTGCTCCCCATGACTCTCTGTGCCCACTCAACAGTTATACATGGGACTCTTGCTCCAGTTAAGACTGGCCTAATGACTGTAGCTGGAATCTGAGCATGTACATGCTTACACATGGCCTGATACTGCTGGAAAAGCACACCCCATTTTCATTTGCTTGAACTTCCACTTGTCTCTCTCTGGCTGGAGAGGAACCACAAAGGCATTTCTGAAGGCTTCTCTAGAAGCTAGCTCCAAGTTGTTGTCTTTCAGGGATAATAACATGGTAGCAAGGGGGAGAAATAACAGCCACACTGCCCTCTATATCCTCATCTGGAATCTTACTATAAAAAAACCTTTTTCTTACACACTGCAGAGACCAAGGTCAACACTGATACAGCATAACTTTTGGCATCTATTATCCCTCTAAAACCATCCATTACATTGAAGAGTAAAATGCTCCTACTTGCAAAAATGTTAAAGAGCATTTGATTTATCAAAATTAGTACACAAATAGCAATTAATCACAAAAACTGTTAAGACCAAAACTTCTATGTGAATTATAAAAGGATATGTAACTACACAGTAGATGTTCTAAGTGTGTTAAAAGGCATCAATAGCTTACTGCATACTATGATNTCTATAACCACACTTTGTTCACCCATTCTTATAAGCACCCAAGATCGTTTTATGGACAAGAACCAACCATCAGTTGAAACTGCAGTTCAGTTTTAGGCCCCTTACCACAAAAAAAGACATTGAGGTGCTAAAGTGGGTCCAGAGAAGGGCAATGAAGCTGGTGAGGGGTCTGGAGAGTAAGTCTTATGAGGTTGTTCAGCCTAGAGAAAAAGAGGCTGAGGAGAGACCTTATTGCTCTCCACAACTGCCTGAAAGGAGGTTGCAGAGAGGTGGGGGTCAATCTATTCTCCCAAGTCACAGGCGATAGGACAAGAGGAAGTGGCCTCAAGTTGTGCCAGGGGAGGTTCAGATTGGATATCAGGAAAAATGTTTACACAGAAGGGGTTATTAAGCATTGGAATGGGCTGCCCAGGGAAGAAGTGGTTGAGGCACCATCCATGGAAGTATTCAAAAAATGGGTAAGACGTAGAGCTGAGAGACACGGCTTAGTGATTTTTATCCAGGTTAGGTTGATGGTTAGACAAGACGATATCATAGGTCCCTTCCAAACTAGACAATTCTATGGTTCTATGTATAGCAATTAAACATGCGCTCAAAATCTATTCCTTTTGTTAATCTTAATGTCTATTTGACATAAAATTTGACATATAAGCTCCAAATATTTTTCGGGTGTTACAGTGTACACCACAGCAAGACAAAAACTGTAAAAAACAATTCCATATTAATGAAACAGTCTGGTGTTGAAAACAGAAAAGCAGAGATCATTTGCATGCTTTCCCACATGTTTAAATAATGACAAATAAAATATTAAACTACCAACCTGCTCGGGCTCCACATGGCAAAACATGGAAATCTTTTCCTTCACTGCCATTTCTATAGGTTTTGCACTTCTGCAGACAATCTGTCATAACAGAAGGAAAAATCTTAAATATTTACTAGGTAAACCAATAGAAGATCCTCAAAACTCTCAAAACTGTTTGTGGAGAAAACAAATGTGCCTTCTTTTTCCTCTTCCCCTCTTTTGGAGTCCTACAATATAGCATAGCTTACAAACAACCTGCTAGCAAGGCAGAAGTAAATCAGTCACCTGCCCATACTGACCCCCTTTTATTCATCTTTCTTTGGCATTCTCTATAATGCTGCTTCCTCATGTTCTCCTTTCTTATAGCTAATATTGTAATTAATACTCTTTACCGAAAGCAGCTCTGTAAGTACCAGCAATACGATGGCTCAAAAGAAATATTGTGATCTTATCAGCTAAATTTAGAGCAATAATACTTATATGCACAATTTCTACTATTTCAGTACTTCAGTACCCTTTTGTAATTCCTAATTTGCACATCATAACAGAAAGGAGAGCCTGAAGACGAGAAAACTATTTCATAATTTTGAGGTTTTTTTTCCTGGTGCAATTATTTTGATGATATATGTAAAACTCAGGAATTTTAGAAAACATTGATAATTTTTACCAATAAAGAAAATAAGCATGTGATTTGGTGTTTGTTGGAAGGGGTTTTTTTTGAATTCTGAAACTAGCAACTAGCTCAGAGTGAGAACTGCTCTATCAACACGCCTATTGATTACTCAGTCTAGTACCTTATGTTATCTGGAATCCTGAAAGTATAACATAAAGTAGGATGATCCCATTAAAAGCTTAATGAATTCTTTTCCCCATCTTTCCAGCAAATGCAACTACTTTATGTATTAAGACCTTTTTTTTTCAGAAACTTGTAGCAGATCTTGCTAAAATGCAGTGTAGCTACATCGATATTGATGAAGATTAATTAACTTCCCCTACTCTTGCAAGAAATTCTAGAGACAGAAAAATAATGCTGAGTATGAGGGAAAATTAGCATAGATTCTAATTATCTAAAAATAATTATGAAACAGTTTGTACATTCTATTCAATTAAGCACAACTTGTACTGTTTGAAGACATAATTCATACACCTTGATAGTATAAGCACATGATTAAATCCATTTTGAAATCTATTACCCATCTTGCCGAGACAAATTTAAAAGTCAATGGAGTCACTGAAATCAAAAATGTCAGAATCAGCATGAAAATACAAAACTCCAATGACAGTGGCATAGATGCATCTCAGAGAAACAGAATAGAAAGAAGATGAGGAACAAGTCAATCGAATAGGGCAGCACTAACAAGCGTATAATCAGGCTTCAAAATGCTGTAAGAGAGACCATAAAATGTGTAGATACACTGTATTCATTAAGCACTTAGAACACCCCATGGGGAACAGCTGAGACTGGCCCAGCGTGCCTCCTCAGGGAAGCCAGGGACCAGACAGAGAGGCAGAAGGTCTAGCCAAGTTTAGATCAGGCAACCTGGCAGCACAGCTTAGGAAGGAAGCCCTCCTATGGCTGTTCTAGGAGCTTCCCCATGTGTTGCCTTGGGCTTGGGTCCCTGCCCAAGAGAGCAACTACATAAAGATTTTCTTGGAGTGTCCAAGCAACAACTTTACAACAGCATCAAGAGGCTTTGCTCAGAGTGTAACCTCTCTATGCTTTAGTGGTCAACAGTTCAACAGCAGCAGTTTGGGAAAAAGAAAAAAAAAAGAAAAAAAGAAAGAGAGAGAAAGAGTGACTATTGTGCTTCTGGCAGTGCCAGAACTGCCCCAGGCAAGAACTCAAGATGTGAGAAAGTGACTAGATGAGTCTGTTTCCCTTTTACTCCGGGCACACGCATACACAGGCTTAACAGGCTTTTAAAAATTAATTTGGGGGGAGTGGGGAGGGGAACGAAGTCTGGCACTGCCAATTATCTTAAAGGCCTTCAAACATCACATGCAACTTTCAAAACGCAATTAGTACCTCTAGAGGGACTTTGAAATTTAGGCCTTGTAGTTTGGAATATAGAACAGCATTGCATTAATAAAAGTCTTTGCCTCCACAAACTGATTACAGTTACCAGAATTTGAAGCAACCTAACATACCCTTCATATATCCTATTTATAAAGCCATTGGTTTTGTACTTAAAAAACATGCTTTTTGATAACTGTAAACTGCAAGAGTTAAAAAAACAATCAGAAAGAAACAGATCATGTGATTTAGTTGTGTGACTGTCCTTTTAAGAATCAATTTTTCCTTTCTGAGGATATAAATATTATACAGAAGCTATGACCATTCTCACTTCTTTTTCATTTCTGAAAAGGGTTAGGAAGCCTTTTCTTCCAGCAGTCTTTATGGGAATGGAAACTGCTCAACAACTTCCAGAATCAGCTATGGAATATATTCTTGGACTTAACAAGCAGCTGCACATGAAAAAGCAAAAATGCCTTTTCTGTTCCTGAAGCAGACCTAGAAACAGTGTGTTTTCAACTGCAGCTCAGGAAGATATGAAGCATAGAGTTGAACTGGGGATATAGTGGTATTTGAAGCTGTGCTGCCCTGGCTTCACTGTTACCAACACTTGACCAAGCAGGTTAACATCTCCAACGGCAGATGGGTAGCTGCAGTCTACTTATTTCTCCTCTCTTGCTCCCAGGGAGAAGTTCCAGGGAGGCAAACACTGCATCCACATAATAAGCACATACTCATTACCAAAGCAATGGGGAGAGAGAAGTCAAGGAGGAGAGTATTTGTAATCATTTGCCAACTGGCATGAAGTGAAACTTGTTGGCTTTAGGTTTACTATGCTACCCAGCACAAGTCCAACACAAGAAAGGAACTGAGGAGCCTTACTCTGAAGATTCACCCATCGGTTTTATATTTCCAAACAGGAGTATGTTTAAAGGCTATACTTCAAAGGTAGGATTGCTTCTCCTTAATCATGCATAAAAAGAAATTTCTGAGAGAATGTTAGAAGCCAGAAGCACTCTAGGTCTTCCTACAAAGTCAACTGAGACTTTAGATTATTTTTAGCAGTGCAGAACGTTTTTTCTGCAAAGATCCCCCCAGAAGAAAAACATAGCTCAGTGCCAAGACATTGCAAGGAGTTAGTTGAATTAAGTTAACTTAGAGTAAATTTGAGTAATTTGATTTCTTGTGGCTTCAGTGAAGCAGTGCTGCATACATGTTGCATATCTTCTAAAATTCTTGACTCTCCTAGGCCTATAAACCTTAGGAGACTAAGGCTTATACTTTGAACACAGGTTAAACAAGGAGACTAGCCAATGACCTATAAATACAAGTCTGCATTTATTGACTCACCAAATCTGGAGACAAGCCTAAACCCCTCAGTGCTCGAACACTGTTCTGTGTTGGTTTTGTCTTCTGTTCGCCAGTGGCATTAGGCTGGAAAGACATATTTTGAAAGCTCAAATTGCAATTAACATCTACAAAAGGAGCAGTTACAGGTTAAAGAGAAAACTCACTGCAAGTAATCATGCTTGCAGGAAATAAGCATATCCAAACAGAGACACAATACACCAGAAATAGAAATGGCACCACTGTTATTACTTATGTAAGAAATTCTGTGAAGTAACCACATAGCCCTAACTCAGGTCAGGTTTATCTTGGTTTTTTCTTACAGAAGAAAAATTTTGATATAATTGGATTTTCCTAACAAAAGGAGAATGTCCAACATAGCACAAAGCCTTCAGTGACTGTCCTTGGAAATAGTCATCTGTAGTGAATAACTTTGTTCTCAAATACACAGAATCAATCCCACTGATTGCTGCTCGATAGTCTAATTGCTAGCTACAGTGGTTAATAATTCTCTTTTTAGCTCTACAAAACGCAACCATACCATCATTAGCAACCTTTGCTTACCAAAATCTCTCTAACAAAAACTTACCTTTTAAAATAAAAAGAAGACCTACTTGTGAAATCACACCCAGTCTGGAATGGAAAAATACTTTTAGCCCTGTGCAAAAGCTTGGTACTGGCTGGAAGACCCCTGCACACGGAGAAGATAGTGAACCACAGCAGTTGCTTGCAGAAACTCAGGCCAGTGGTGTGCATATCCCATGGCAGCAAGACAAACTCACCCAGCTCCTCGTAACAGAGGAGCCTGAGGGAAGCTCCCACTCCATTACAGCACCAGCGGGGCCTTGCCTTTACCTTGGGATGCAGGGAGAAGTTCTCCTGACTGCATCCTTTCTGTTTCACAGTAAAAATGACATAGCTGTTTCATTGTTAAAAAAAAAACATTTATTAGCTGAAACGACTGAAAGGGGAGACTCTTCTACAGATGTGGCCTGCCCAGCTGGTTGCTCACCAGGGCCATTCAATGCCCACCTGGAGGGACCTAAGGTCCTTTATACCATTCTCTCCTGACAGTGTTAGCTCTAACAAATAGAATTTTAAACAATACCTTAGAGTCTTGAGTGCCTTTCTTACTGGGTTTATAATGTACCAGCACCTTCCAGTGCAAAGCACAACTGTACTTAGCCATCTAGGTAAATTGGTATTGATAACAGGTTGGTTTTGGTAACTTAGAATATTAAAACAGATTCTCACATCAATAAAGTAATCATCACGGCCTTTATTTACCCCAGTGTGGCTGAGTTTCATATCTCTGTCTCTAAAACCCTCCAGCATTAAAGGGTTAATGTGAGAAGTAAATAAATATAAGGCCCCAATACAGAGTAAAATCTATTTTATTAATTTGAATAACTTACCTGTGGTACTAGACTAACATGGATATTACAGAAGTTCTCTCTTTTTGCTTTGAACTGAAACTGTCTAAATGCTTCAACAAATGGCATTCCTTCAATATCTCCAATGGTTCCACCCAGCTGAAAAAGAAAATTTGGATATGTATGTCAGAGAGGCAAAAAGCATAAACAAAAGAAAAAATATCTACCTCTTACACACTCAGCAAGTTTTCTGAAATTTTTATCTTAAAAAAAACCCTGACAATTGAAATTTGCAGGCATGCCCTGCCAAGAGCTCTCATCTACTCTGTGTGGTTTGTTTCCTGTGAAAAATATAAAACAACTTCCTAGTTTTGTTACATTCATACTGAATACATACTTTACTAAGGAATACATGCTTTCAGGCTGCCTTCAAAGTGGAAGGGTTTTGTACAGAAAAACTATTTTCCTGTCTGTCAGATTAATCAACGGTTGTGACCAACCAGATACAGACATTTGGCAATATTCTCATAGCTTTCCAACATTCATAAATGTCACATGGACATTTCATGGACAATGAAATAATATTTTACATTATAAAATACTTTAAATAGTTATTACCAAACAAAAACCCAAGACTAAGTCCATGATAAAGCTTATTTATAAAGACAGAAATTAGAGGTCTTGAGCTGTAGTAGACTAAGCACTCAAGAAAACAAGTCTTTAGCATGTAAGTCTTATGAACTAGTTGTGTTTCACCACGATCTTTCTGTGCCACCAAGTGGCTTTTGACAGAATTGCACATTTGTGTTCACCCAGTACTCAAAACAATTTCAGACAACTACATTTATATGTAATGCACATATTCACTCTGTCTCCTTCAGGATTTTGCCATGGGAAAACATTACAGCTATCACTGAAGTCCTAAAGAAAAAAAATTTTAACCTGGCTGGAGCTGTAACAAAAACGCCCTTACATGGAGGAAACAGAAAATTAGGTTTGATGATAAGCCCATCCTTTATTAGTGTCCTTCTGCAACTTCTCTATTTCCTGTTTTTACACTTCTTTTAAACTTAGACTTGTTTGACTCTCACTGTGCACATCATCAAATGGATCTCTAGTTATGCCAAGAAGTATACTTTAATCAAGGCAGATTCTTCTGAGCAATTCTGTGACCTGGGTCACAAGGTTTATCACATTATTCATTACAGTGGTCACTTCTGGCAATGAATTATTCCTCTGTCAAATTCTCAGGTGTGGGGTTTTTTTTCTGTATTTCCCTCTGTAATAGTAATAATAGCAATTAGTGACTGCCTTTCCTCCAGTTGTCTCAGTGCCCTGCTAAGGATGGGTAAAACTCATTATTTCCCTTAAGCAGATCATCATCAGGTGAAGTACTTAACAAATTTGCCTCGAAAGATCTTAAAAATAACACCAGAAAGCAGGAAACTAGCTTAGACAGTGTTTAAATATATTCCTTTAAACACGACCAAGAATGGACATTTGAAGTCCTACGGAAAGCTAGAATATTATAGGCTCTCCTAGTGACCACTGGAGATTTCAGGTATTACATAAATTTTCCCAATACTATTAACCACATAAATCTTCAGTCAAATGTCTATATCTTGGAATAGATTCTTCACATTTCAGTGACTGGCTGCTTTAATTTTATAGCTTAATAAACTCTTAAGCAGCTCATTTTCAGCACTATTCTAGAAAGGATTTAGTCAAGTAAACAGAAGCTGCAGGGATAATGATGCCTATCATCCTCAGAACAAATCGAAGAAGACAAAACACATCTTTGCATTGCTGCTCTCCATAAAACTTCACTCTAAGCTTTTTACAGTAAGTAGCAAAGAGATAGCAAGCTAGTTCTTGGTGTTCACTGCAGATATATATCCTAAGAGGTTCCATACTTGCCTCAATGACACAAATCTGTGGCTCTTTTCTGTCATCATCCACCGGAACCTTTGCCTGATTCATTACCCATTCCTGAACTGCATCAGTGATGTGTGGAACAACTACAAGACAAAGCCAAAGAAGACAAGCATATCTTACATTAGGCCCATATACCATTTTTTGCCTGTAATAGGGAGAAAATGCACAGGAAGTCAGAAGGAAACTATTTGTTCCTTCTTCTATTCCTCCTTTCCTTGAACCCAGAAGCCCAACATTACAGGAACATGTCCGTATCTCTTGGGAAGGAGAAAGGAACACAATGCAGTGAAGAGCATCCAAGTGATCATAAGGATCACTCTTTTGTGAAGACTGAATGGACTATTATTGGACAGAATTTAAAATATCACCTTGGACGGTTTTTCCCAGGTAATCACCATGTCTTTCTTTATTAATGACATGCTGATATATCTTTCCAGTGGTGATGTTGTTATCTTTATAGAGATTGATGTCCAAAAATCTCTCATAATTTCCCAAATCTAAGTCAACTTCTCCACCATCATTCAATACAAAAACTTCACCTGAAAAAAGAAAGTGAAAACACACAGTAAGGCAATAAAACAATCAGAAACTATTAAGTAGACAGCAGGAATAGCTCAAACTTATCATAAAATTGAAGAAATGGTTTTTTTTAAATGACACATCACAATGACATATGAATAAAGCACATGCTGCAAATCAATCCGCGTTGTCATTCTGTGTGACTTAATGATTAATACTTAATCAGACTTAACATCCGAGTCATTACTTTTACATTGAAAGCCTATCCCTCAGCCACATACGGGTTTGCAAATAAATTTGTTTCATTGCCAACATATTTGAGTGACTTAAAAATATTTAACCAGTGTTTCAGCAGCATGATACAATCCTCGATTAGAAGAAAACAATCTCCAAGAATCATAAATCAGCAACAAATATAACACTAATTGACACATGACAGCCCAAAACTATGCTATTATACGCATTAATTATTACACATTCAAAATGTTTCACTATAAATTTGTGACGTTGACCTTAATGGTTAAGGCTTGGATCAGGAATAAAGTTACAATGAATACAAATGCTTCTTCAAAAGAAGTCACTGTTTCTTATTTGGTTGTTTCACCTTGTACATTTGGTTGAGTATGTGCCCAGAGAGGGTTATTCCTGATCCTGAAAAATCTAATGAAAATATCCTTCAGGTCCAGACTTTTCTTACTCCTCAAAGGAGTCTCTAAGTTCTGAATATTGTCAATTTCTGAAGGAACTAAAGTTGCTAGATCTTCATGTGAGGCTGAAAGGGTCTTCAGAAAAATCATGAAATGATCCAACGAATCCACAAGTAAACAGGTTATGGGACTAAAGCACAATTTTAAAAAAAAAGGAAAAGCAATCCTCCTGAAGGTATAGTGTAGACTACAGAAATAAGTATCACAGCAAGACACAACAGTCCAATTAACAGTTTAACAAAACCACCTCAATGTATATAACAGGGTGGAAGATTTATGCCTGATCCTGTGAGTCGCTGAGTACCTCCTCTGTACTAA
>VZTM01033754.1:37280-48022 GCA_013400555.1 Jacana jacana | reverse complement strand
AGTACCTCCTCTGTACTAAATTATCCTTTAAGCCAACAGACACAGAATGTCTTCTCATAAGCAGGTCTTGGAAGAATAAATAAATACATTATTAGAAAAACCCTCTCTAGTTAATTGGAAATCATTAAATTAAAATCCTTTGACTCAATCACATTTGTGCTGAACTGTTAACAAAAGAGGCATGCCATTCTGGCTTGTGTGAGTTTGTACTTACTACCCAGCCAGCCAGTGTTCTTCACAAGCAGCAGGAAACTCTTCAGCAAACAGAGGAAAGAAAGCACTGTGTTGGAATTACATCCCATAGCATCCCCTCTCCCCTGTACCTGATCCATGGAAGGAACACATCTTCACAATCTCGAGTCATGGCAGGAATCTTATCAGCAAAGGCAAATGTATAACTTCCCTGGTCAACTGCCTAAGTAGCACCAGAAGCATTTCTGAAAGTTCAGGACTACTGGATTAATTTCTAAGAGAGCTCTGATGTGTTGTGCCTTTCCTCTACTTAAAAAGAAAAGTGGTCTTTTTTCAATTCAGGAGATAAACATGTTTTTTTAAATACATTTAAACATGTTTATCTCCAGTTCCAAAAATTTTGTTCTGGACTAAATGTAAGCAGATAAAATTCAACAAATAAAAAGAATTAGAAACTTCTATTAGCTGAAGGTGCATTAGAACTTTGAAAACCATTGTCTTCAAACAAAACAGCTGAAGGAACATTCACAATTATAAATGCATGTCCAAATGTCTTGTAGCTTATCAGCATTGCAGTCAATACAACTAACGTAGCTTAGAGACTTAACCAACCAAACTAAGCATCTACTTTAAAATGGTATCACTAGTTGGCTCTCTAAGCTTCACTGATGCTTTCGACTAAATCCTCATTGTCTAAAACAGGAAGTTAATCTAACTCTTATGAAGACACACTAGAGATGTTGACAGCTGACATCCAGTTAACAGCATTCACAAGTAACCATTGAGAAGTTTCCAAAAGGTTGTATTCCCTTTTTTTTATTATTATTTTAAATCGAGTTTAACTGAAGATAGCATTGACTGAACAAGGACTAAAACTAGTGCTTTTCACAACAAAGATGGACTTTATAGGAAGGGAGCATCTATTCATAAAAGTATCTTCACCAAACGGGCTTCTCCTCTCCTTACTTAGAGCAGACAAGACCCTTGAGAACACAGTGAGGAGCGAACTCGCATTGCCAAATAGGTGATAAAATTACTAATAACTACCATAGTGTTTAGTTTGGTTTTCTCAAAAAAAAAAAAAAAAAAACACACACAAAAAACACACACCCCAAACCAAAAACCCCACCATATTACTGTAAAGACAAATATTTACACAAAAGAGAACAGCACTGCCCTTCATACCATGTTCATATGGTGAAAAGGTTCCAGCATCTATGTTTATGTAAGGATCAATCTTGATTGCAGTGACACGTAGACCGCATGATTTCAGTATGGTGCCAATGCTGCTTGCAATGATCCCTTTGCCAATGCCCGAGATGACACCACCAGTTACCAGGATGTACTTCATCAGAAAATCAGCTCAAGCACACCAACCTCAAGCTGGAAATCTAAAATGACAAAGACGTATCACTCGTGAGTGCAAATTCATGCCAGTGAAGAACACAGCCTCAGTACGCAAAGAATCTAAACTGAAATGACCTTCAGAAACAGAAAACAAACCTCCCATTTTGGGACCTGGGAGTAGGATTCATGTTTTCCAGTTTATACACTGATATGTAATCCCAGCACCTACACCCACTCCACAGTCAGTAGAAAAACAGATACCATTTTGATACACTGCCCTGTGGAGATGCCAGAGGCACAGTTCATCCAGCCTTTTCTTCTCTTGTGACAGGAGAAGGCCAGCTAACTTTTAAAACCACAAGTCAGGCAAGATAAATCTTACCCTGGATCCTTTCTAATTAAAGAAGTTAATCATTTTGCATGTGTTTTGAGAAGATAGCTCAAAGATTGTTCATTATCACATTAGCCAGAACACTCACATTCTCCACCCAGTAGCTTTACCTTCAAAAACAGTGACTGTAGCTTCAAATATCTATTAAAATCAGAATGTTATACAATCCACGCCATTTTTCAGCAGGTTTCGCTTCTGCCACTTACAGTGTATCAAGGATTTCACAAAAAGTCCTACAATATCCTACAGAGCAATAGAACATGAGACCAGAAAAGAAAAACTGAACTAAAATATGGACATATTAAATATGGACAGAATATACTACAGTATGCTTTACATATATATGTATATACCACATAATATACTATAGTACATTACTGACCAAAAGCCTCGAGCCCTTTCTTCACATGCCTACCCATTCTCCCTCTACAGGTAATTACTGCAAGAGGACAAAAAACAAAATAAAATCAGAAAAAGAATCATCTAGCATCTCTGGACTACAATGCAGAGTAAGAACTGATGCTGTTCTAGAAAACAACACTGTATCTGTTTAAAGCTTCAGATTTAGAGAAAGACCTGATGATACAGCACATTAGCATCATGAATCCAGAGAGGCAACCCTGAATAGAGTAGCCGAGAGCTCTGGCGTGTGGCCTTCAACACGTCAGTCTCCGCTTTCCTGTCTGGACCATGAAATAAATGATTCTTCACAAGAAGGAACTGCAACTGAGTGCTCACAAACACTGTGTCTTGAAGACATAAACGTAATAGTTAATGCAGATTATGGTGATCAGATAAAACCTCATATTTCACAATGCTCTGCAATACTACTAGCATGAGAAACAAGATACAGAAACTTCCTCTTTTGAAAACGTCATATAAAAAGGTTGGATAACCAAAACTGAAAAAAAAAAAAGCTCACCTGCTATGAAATAAGTGATTCAACTATGCTAGGCAAAGCAGAAAACTGGGGGGAGGGAGGGATAATAGATACTAATCTATCTACACCACCCTGCACTGTGTATGAGCAGGAACGGTAAGGGATCCAAAACTATTAAAAGAGATGATGAGGAGACACTCCAACCCCCTAAAAACTCTGATAATTACTATCCTAATTCAAAATTCTTCATCACCCTTTCTGTTGCTATAATCTGCTGTTTACCAGCTGCTGTTGATGCTGTCCCTGCAATTCTCCCACTTCACCTGGCTTTCCCAGAAGCACAGCTTTTGCCACCACTTCCCACCCCATTTGAAACAGGCTGATGTTGTGTGTATCTCATCCATAATTGCACTCGCATTCCAGCAGCTGTGAAGGCTATGATGGGAGTAATTTTTGGACAATGACAGTGTGGCTCATCGCAGGGCAAAAGTTCTAGGGTCAAGAATGTCTTTCCATACTTAAGTAACTCATTCGCTCAAAGCAATATGCCACAGCACGTGATCTAAAAGCGCTCGGGATAAATCTAAGCAGTCTGGTTCTTCAAATGCTGGCAGTAAGCAGCAGCTGGTGGACAAATGTACTTCTTGCTATACTGAAATAACATAAATAGGGCTTCAGGAGGCAGAGTTCATGAATGTAACAATGCTTGTCATCACTGCTCTTACTACTGATCATGGGAATGGATAAATTATTATTTCCTTGTCAACACAGGCGAAAGGAAAACCACGACCATCAACAGTATTTAAATTGGGAACATCAGGAATTAACTTTTCCCTGCTATTTATTCTTAACATAGCCTCCAAATCTTAAAATCTATGCTATCTCCCGTTTCAGGCTCATCCTTCATAAACCAGCCGAGTTCCTGAGTAATAGATACTAATCTACTTACACCACCCTGCACCGTGTATGAGTAGGAATGGCAAGGGATCCAGAACTATTAAAACAGATGATGAGGAGACTCNAAATAGATTCAACAGCTATAAATCATCACTATGTGCCACTTCAAAACTTTTGAACCCTGTCACCTCGCTTAGAGGAATCAAAATGAAAAGCTCGCTGTGATTTTAGCCAGAACAGCAACTTAAGGAAACACAATGTTTACTTGCAATGGAAACAACGAATTCCAGGTGTTTTGGGCACTGACTTGTAAAAGGAGACGGAAACAATTCGGGGAGGGGAGGCGGGGGGAGAGAAAAAAAGAGAGAGAATAGTGGAAGCAAACGTTTTGCCTTCGACTGGAAATTAGCACAAGGCGGAAGGAACACAAATGACTCCGTTTCGCCTTATGAACTGGAGCTGGTTCTCTTCAGCGGGGATTTCGGAGCCCTCCACCCCAAAAGAGCCGCGCTCCAACCAGCAGCCCCAGCCCAGACCAGGAGAGGGGCTGACCCCGCCTGGCTCCGGCCGCCAGGCGGCCGTCACCTCATGAGCGAAGCGGCGGCGGGGCGGGAAGGGCCATCAGCGACCCGCCGGCCTGTGACTTACCCCCACCCCCCGCGCCGCCTTTCGGGGGTTTTAAAGGCGGATACTCCAACCGGCAGCGAAGCGGAGGTGTGCCCGCTCTCCGGGCTGACGCGGAACCCGCGGGGGCACAGGCAGTGTTTTCCCGGCGGCCGCAGGCAACGTTGCGCCTGCTGAGCCCCGGCCCGCCCCTTCCCCTTCAGGGAGGAATCCGGCAGCCCCGGGACAACGGCGCTCTGTGAGACCTCCCACCGCCTCGCCCCGCCGGTGGCGGCGCTCTCGCCTCCTCGCCCGGCGTTTCCGCTGCCCCGCCTGTTCCAGCCGGACGTGGCGTGTGAGGAAGGAGAGGACAGCTGGGCTTCCGTACACAGGGCCGCTCGTCCCCTTGGCGCTGGGAGTGCCCGTTTAACGGCCGGAGCGCGGCCGCCGCCGCACCCGCGCCATGTTGCGTGGCCTTGGCAGCTGGTTGGGGCTGGAGCGGCCGGGCGAGGAGAAGCTGCTACCGGCTGAGGAAAGAAGCAGCTCCGTAGAGGAAGAGGAGGAGGAGGTGGTGGCCGGTGCGGAGCCAGCCGCGCAGGGCTCGGAGCCGGCGGAGCTGCAGGCGGACTCGGAGGCGCTGCTCAGCCAGGCCAAGGGACTCGGCAGTGAGTGTCCTGCCCGCACCGGGTGGGGAGAGCAGCGGTGAGGCGGCCCGGCAGCGCCAGCTCCCGCCCCCGGGCACACCCGCACCCTACCCTCTGCCCCCACCGTTCCCCGTGACCGAAGGGCCTCCGCTCCCCTCGCCCCGCTCCCCCCATGGCACCCTGGGCCGCGGCGGAGGGGTGCGGGTCGCCTTCCCCTCCCGCATACACTGCTGCTGGGGGGGCTTCGTGCAGGGAGAAGGCTTGAGTAAAGGGAATGGCTTCGCCCGCTGGAAGAGTGTGTTATTCCCTGGCATCTTCACCCGGGGAGTGCTGCTATGGGTCGGGGTGGGATCTTTCATTTGGGTTTGTTTTTTTTAAAAAAGGTACCCTTAGTTGCCAAACTCCCTTGGTTGGGTGAGAGTAGCACTGGGGGACAACTGGAGAGCTGAAGGCTAGACCAGTTTAGTGCCGTGCTTAGGGGCTAGGGGAGAAGCGGGCAGTATTTGCCATTGGCACTTAAAGCTTTAGCTGAAGTCGGGTTTTAAGATGAGTTAAGCATGTTTGGTCCTAGTTCAACAGTGGTAAAATAAAAATAGCTTTTCATCTGGATAGCTACAACTCCAGTGCAGATTGCACAGCGGAGTGAGAATGAGGAACACAAGTTTGAGGTGACCAGGATTACTTTTTAAAAAATAAAACCAAAAACAGTTGTGAAGCTTGTATTTCCATATGCAAATGGTAACTCAGGTCAGTTTAGCGAGTATGGAAGATGATCTCGGTGAAGAAGTGTTAAAAGTCATCCCTCCCTACCCTTTTTTTATTGTGTGCTTTCATGTATCTTTATTTTGCATCTCTTTTTAATGATGTTTATTATCTAGTCTAGAAGCATTTGTTGCTTCTGTGTATTTTTTCATGCAGCTTGTCCAGTCTCTTCCACAGTTCTGGAACAGTCCTATGTGACTGATAAAGTTGGAAGTTTGCAAGTGACCTAATTCCCTAATTTCATCTTCATTTTTCAGCATTTCTGAGATTCTTTCAAAATAGGGATGTTTAAGTTGATAGCAGTTCTGTGCACAGGATGTTGCATCACCGGAGATTAAAAAATAATAATAAAAATTTGGAAGTTTAGAATCTGGACCAAGTAAATGGCTGCAATTGTTCCTTTTAGTTACCATACTAATCGGAATTGTTACCAAATGAACAGCATTTCTTTCAAGTATCTGTTGTCACTGTGTGAGAAGTGATGCATGCATACAGTGTAATGTCCTTCATGAAGTAGTGTGGGATTGCACTGATTTTTTTTTTATTAGTATTTTTTTTTCTTTTATGGAAGAAGGCAATGTGGCTTGATTTTGTTGAACTAATCTGTAACAAGGCAGGGCTGTAATTGGCTACAGGTAGAAATTCTGCCTTAATGTAGTAGATTCTTAGATAAAATTAATCCAAAAGCTCCTACTTTTGCTGAAGTTTGTGTTTTGGTTTTCTTTACTGGTGCTCTGAAATGCTGGATCAATATCACCTGAAGGGTTAGTCTGAGATGGTTCTTTACTGTGCTTTTCTTTGGGTTATCTGAGCTGCCGCAGAGTATCTGTCTAGTTTGGTCAAATACTTGTCTGGTTCTTCTAAATCAATCCCGATTTAGTAGTCCCTCTGATCAAGAGGGAAAAAGGTCTTTGAATTCTCAGAGGGAGAATAAATACTGACTGTTATAAAGGTCCATCCTATAATTTCCACTGGAAATGAGAATTTGGTTTAGTGATCCATGGATTTATGGATCTGTGTCTGACTGTGTCATGTCTGTGATGCTAGAGAAGATTGTAGTGGAAAAGCTTTTTGTAGGGATATGGATGTCACTATTCTAATACATGATAACTCCAGAAATTGCATGACTAACCAGGGTAGCTTTGTGGAAGGCCTCCCCTGGTACAAAAAGAATTTTACTGGTAAAACTGAAACCTTACATATATTACTTTTTTGTTTGTTACTGCATCATTACAAAGGTTAGGACTGTGTGTTCAATGTGAACTGATAATAGAAATATTACTAGATACTTAATACAGATGTAGATTCATAAGAGGGAGGGAAATCTTGGTCGTATGAAAGTGAACATGTTGTTTTTCTACCACTAATTCTATTTTTTGAAAGCGAAGTACCACCTTTTATTGAGGTTCATAAGTACCTTAGTCCAGAGAAGAATTTACCCATAGTGGAAATAAGAAGCATTTTGCTCTTCAGACTGGTTCCAGGATTGGTCAGAACCACTTTGCACAACAATACCAAAGCACTGCCAGACAGCAAATGTTTCAGCACCCTTTGCACCTGAAGCAATTGTATATGGGAGTTTCCAGGGATACATTAAAAAAGCTGGCAGAGTAGGCTGCTGCTTCCCCCTCTGTCGTGAGGGGGGTAGTATACGTGTCTGTCTAAAGTGTAGAAGATAAGCTGGGGTTTTTTATATACAATGTGAATGTTGGATGCATTCTGCATTCAAGGACCTTCACATCCTTAAATTGTGGGGTCCAGAACAGCACACAGTACGCGAGTTGAGGCTACACCAACATTGATTGCAGGGGATTAATCCCCTCTTTTGACCAGCTGGTTTTGCTGGGTTTGATGCAACCTGCAATGTGATTTGCCCTCTTGGCTGCCAGGGTGCATGGTGACTCCTATCGAGCCTGCTGCTGACCAGCATCCCCAGATCCCATTCTGCTGGGCTGCGCTCCAGCCAAACCTCTCAACAATTTATACTTCTCCCCAGCATCCTACGTGCAGAATTTGGCATTTATTCTTGTTAAATATCATGCCATTGATTACTGCCCAATGCTCCGATTTACCCAGATACCTCTGCGCTTGTTGCTATATTTACTGTGGCGTTTGTGACATTTTATGATTGTATGTACTGTAGCTGTGGTATTACAGTCATCATACAGCTGTTCAGATGGAATGGAGTGCTTGTGACATGTCATTATCTAAAAAATAAACAATACCAATGTTGTTTTAAGATCCTTTGTCAATAAATGATATTTAATATTTCTGGAGGTTTATGATATACATCTTGCCACTTGCAAGCCTGTCCTCATTAATTAAAAATGAATAATACAACACAACTGCCCATGCTACATAGTTGTTTCCTTTCTTCACTTCAGCACTGCTAATATTAAAACAAAAAAACCAAACCACTATTTAGTCTTAGGAAATGTTTGTTTCTGCTGTTCCGATATGGAACATATTCAGAAGAATGGGCAAAAAGCCACAGTGCTTCTCATGGAGCTAAAAAGAGGAAGACAGTGCAAAATAGAAAAGGGCAAGCTTCTCTCTTAAGACTTGTGGAGGCGTGAAATTCTGTCTGAAGTTTTTTGTGGGTTTTTTATTATTATTGTCTAGGTTGGAAGGGACCTTTAAGATCATCTAGTCCAACCATTTGCTGCCTTACTTCATGAGACTTTATTGTGCATGTTAATTTTATTTTGTTTTAGGAAAAAATATATATAATTCTATTTTTAAATTGCTGCTAAAGTTACTTTAGTGTCTCCAAAATACTAAATGAAATTAGGAAAGACACGTTGCTTCAGAAAAGTCACTAGACAGCGGTATTTCAAGGACTGCTAGGAATGGTTGATAGGTTGACTTGAATGAACAAGGTTTGTTTTACAGAAAGTTGTGATCAATCACATAGTTTGATCATCATCACTAAAGAATACAAACCAGAAAAGAATAAATAAGATTTTAGGAGTTCTTTGTAGGCAAGAAGCTGGGTTAAATGATTTTGAAAGATGATTTCAAGTAGGTACCCAAATATCTAAAGAGAAAGAAATATACATCTAGTAATAGAACTGGTTGTGAAGAGATCTTTGTTTCAGGTCTTTTTCTCTTCTTGTCTGTGAAAGGTTACCTCTTCAATTTTGCCACTGCTGCTACAAAAAAGATATCTGAATCTGTTGCGGAAACAGCACAGACAATAAAGAAGTCTGTAGAAGAAGGAAAAATTGACAGTATCATTGATAAGGTATGTATTTCTTGATAGTGTTTGCTTACTGTTGTAATGTGGCAAATTTGGCAAGTGATAACTTTTTTAAGCCAGCTTTAGGAATTAGCTATTTCAAGAGTAGGTATCTCTTGTCATGTTAAACGATGTGAATGAAATTTTTGGTCAGAGTAGAAATGCCAAAAAATGGTTACTGGGGTTTACTTGGTGCTGCACCTGTGTTCTGTTCCTTTAGGATGTAGATGCACTGCAGAATAACTGGAGGAAAGCATGAAATATGTTGATGTAGGAGGAAAGGCTGGAAGAATGAGTTAAGACAGGCAGTTGGGGGATGTCTGGGAGATGTGTGAGTTGGAGTTTTTCCCCAATTCTTTAGGTGGAAAGAGGAATTGCTGTAGCTTGAGTCTTAAATGCATCTTCAAAGCAAGATTCGGAAATAAATCAGCTTTGTGGATATTGTATATTAAGATCCTAGGGCTATACAGGTATGTTTTCATAAGGCTCTGGTAGTTAGTAAAACAGCATACTACTGTCCTCACCACCCTCACAGCAAAGAATTTATTTCTGTTATCTCTAAATCTCTCCTCTTCCAATTTAAAGCCATTATTCCTTGTCCTGTCACTCCACTTCTGACAAAGAGTCCCTCCCCATCTCTCCTGTAGGCTCCCTTCAGATACTGGAAGGCTGCTATAACATCTCCCTGGAGCCTTCTCTTCTCTGGGCTGAACAATCGTAAAATGGTTTAAGTTGAAAAGAATGTCCTTCCCCCACCCTGACTCTCCCACTTATCTCTTGCCTTCCTTGCTCCTGGCTGTCAAGCTCCAGTTGCTTAACTTCTGCCAACAACAGTTATTCCAGTACTTTAAGTCAGGAATTTGGCAGAAAGAAGGAAAAAAAAAATAAGAGAAAGCAGTAGTAAGCGCTGCGAGGTGTTCTGCTTGTCAGTGAGGGTAGTCAGGAAGGAAACTGGCCACAACCAACCCCACAGCTGTAGTGGGACTGTGCATTTGGTAGCATTGGACATGGGAGATGCAGCAAGACCCCTCCTCCTTGTTCCCATCTCTGACACCTCTTCAGGGGAACTGAGGCATTGTCTGTATGTGCTTTTTAAATAAAGGTGAATTTCTTGATAGAATTAATGTTCATGCTACCTTCCAGGTTAATCATAACATGACACTTCTAAATTTGTGTTATGATAGAATGTTGTCTCCAGATTTCATTGACTTTCTAGTGACAACTGTCTCTATATAACAGCTGTTATGTATCCTACTACACTATCTTAGAGTCTAATGTAATTTTGATCTACATCAAAAAGGAAAAATCAATTAAGAAGGCTATTTGGTGATTTAATATGGAAAGAATAATGTTCATAAGAAACTGTAGCTAAGTATCTACAGCATATTTGATGCCTAAAATACCATTTTCTTCTTTCTGTGAATACCTTAGAGTTATATGAATTCCTTTGATGAAAAAGTTTCCATATGGAAATAACAGGATTGTAGCTGTATCATCATAAAACTTTTTTCTTACACTATTTAAATTATTTTATTCCAAAAATATAAAATCATACTTAACAATTTTGCAAGTCTGACTGTTGCAATGGATGTATTTCTTAGGCAACTCTTGAAACTTACTGTAATGCCAAGGCTATCTTTAAATGTTTAATGCTGTAAAATCATGTTTTAATAAGTCTGAACATTCTGTTATCTCTATTTGATGTGGTAAGGTGGTAAGTATATATTCACAGCATGTTGATTTTGAAATTATCAGCTATCATAGAATCATTTAGGTTGGAAGAGACCC
>VZTM01033754.1:12238-34980 GCA_013400555.1 Jacana jacana | reverse complement strand
CAGGTAATTTTGGCCGGCATTATTAAATTATATCTTTTCAGTATACTTCTTCTTATGTGTCTGTCACTGGGCCAATCATGTGCAAGAGTAAATAGTTCTTTCAGTATCAGCTTGAGCCAAAGTTAGATCCCCAGTATAATTTTGATTTTTGTAAAGCCTTGGCAGCTTTTTGGTGTGATAGAATTATGTGAGAAGTGGGATCGCTTTGCTGGTTTTGTGTGTGAAATACAATATCCTTTTTCTGATACCAGTTACTGATCATAAATATGTTCTTCAAAGGACAAACGAAATTTTCTGCGGGATCCTCCAGCAGGTGTGCAGTTTAATTTTGACTTTGATCAAATGTATCCTGTTGCAATGGTGATGTTACAAGAAGATGAACTTCTCAACAGGATGAGGTTTGATCTTGTTCCCAAACAGTAAGTATTTTCTGCTGGTAACTAGGTATGTTTGGGGGTTTTTTTATGGTGCTTTTTAATGTGTCTGTAAATATTCGTAAATTACATCTTTTTCTTTTCACTTCCTTAAATTCTTTCTTCATATACCTCCTTCCTATATATTTTATATCTGCTAATTTCAAATGCATGGAATATTGTGTGTGCATTGCAGTCTAGCAATTAGAGAAAAGAACAGAAGTAGATCTGTTAGAAATCAGGAACTAATAAGCACCTGTTGACTTAAGTATGGGAGAGGCCTTAATTTTTTCCATGTCCAATGTGCTAAATTGAAAAAATCTTTCCCCCAAACAAAGGTACATGCAGCAACAAAAGTGTTCAGATCTACAGTTTAACTGATACCCCAAAAAATAGATGTCATTGTTACAATATTATATGTCCAAGTCCATTGTAATTGTTTTGTAAGAGATAAAGAAATTCTACAATGATAGACTTTTTTAACGCTGTCTTAATACCACAGATTTTTTAAGTTAAAAGGCAGTATGCCTCTGGATCCCTCTGGATGTTCAATTTTATTTCATAGCTAGATGAAATAAAATACTTCCAAACGTAGTCATCAAAATCTGTTTCTTCTCCCTAGTGTAAAGGAGGAGGTGTTCTGGAGAAATTACTTCTACAGGGTGTCCCTAATTAAACAGTCTGCACAACTCACAGCACTTGCAGCTCAACAACAAGCAGTAGGAAAAGAAGAGAACAAAGGCAGAGAAGAGGACAGTCAACTGAAAGGTATGGAAAGGATTTGTTTTAGCACAGCTCATTAAGTTGGCGTCACACACATTGACTGTATACATCAAGTGACACCGGATTTGTATCCTGGATTTCCTATCAAATCAGAGCTTCTCTCATCATATTTGGTCTGTTTGTCCAGATGAGGGTAAAGGGGGCTCCTAGTCCTTCTAAGTCATTTATCAAATTTCAGCTAACTTTGTCAGAAGAGTGGAAATCTCAAGAGATGAAGTTTTGTACTTGGCTTATAACAGCTAAAGACCACTAGTCATGGCTGGTGTGCTTTTTTGACTTGTTAGCAAGAAGGAGGAGGTAACATTGGTTCACCTGGTAACACAAGAGGTACTAGCCAAGCCCCAACAAGCTGACATATGGTTTGTTATTCACTTTTGCTTAGGCCTTGGGCCAAACGGAATTAGTGCTGTAGGGGCAGAATTACTGTGGTGGTGGAGGCAGACAGACATGTAGGACATAGAAAGGTACACCATCTATTATAGAAATGTAGGAAGATGGGGACCAAGAGGCTACATGGGATTGAACCTTGAGGTGAAAAGCCACTTTGATGTAGGCTTCTTCAGTTACACTGATCAGCTTATACAGATTATTCTTACTGAACCATTGGGCGTATTTATCTGCATGCAAACAAATTCTGCAAGCAGGAATATGTGCAGTTTAAAGAATATAAAGCAGTTCCTGCCTAAGACAAAAAAATAACTAGTAGCTTATTAAATCTTAGCTTAACACCCCTGATAGACACCTAAAGAATCTTAGCAGGCTGAGTAGGCATTAGACAGAAGACACCTTGGAGCAGATTCTAATATTCCCAAAATCAATAAATTGTCATAATCCAAAGAATCCATTGCGGAGGTCCTGTTGACACTGTTTATCACTCCAACTTATCACTTAAAGTTGACAACTTTTTCCCTTGTTTTGAATACAACATCTCTCTGTATTGGTATGTTTCCTCTTGAGTCTTTGCACTGCTAATGATCCCAGCTTTCTAATTCTATCTCAGTTTCTAATTTCACCTTTCTTATCTTATTACAGACTTTTTCATGGCTCTTTTGCACAGCTTAATAATTTTCTGTACAGTTTGAGCCAAGGTTACTCAGCTGGGCCTTGGCTTCTTGGACACAGGGTGCCCCTTGGGGTGAAGGGGAGGTTATAAAGGGAATTACAGCATCAGACTTGCATGTTGCATAAAAGATACCTTTTCAAAAAGGACCGTTGTTGTTTCCTCAAGTTTTTCATGTGTGTGTGCCTTTGCTGTCAGTTTGTCTCATTCTGTTCCCCATAGGTTCTGTTCTGAGCGGGGCGGGGAGGGTTGGCATAGGCAAGGTCTCCATCTAGAATGACCAAGTTCCTTTTCTCTGAGTTAAAATCCAGTCAATGCTGACAGGACAGGTCACTCCACAATCTCATGCAGACCAAGAGACACCAATTCTGGTGTCTTTTATGCAGAACAGTTGTCTGCTGTCCTGATGGGCTATGTTACAGTCAAACATTGCAGCATGTCCCTGTGTTGAACAGCATGCTGTCAATCACAGAAACACAACTCATACTATTTCAGGCTTTTTAACCTTAAAAAAAAAAAAATCATGGCCTCACTTGGGTGTATTAAATGGAGCACAGAGGAGATCTAGGCCAAATCTATGCAAAATGACCACAGGCCACATGCCTTCCAGAGGATGCTGGAAAGCTAAGCTCTCCTCAGACTATAGCCAGTACACACCAGTGGGCTGTAGGGAGCAGGGCTGGGGAAATTCACAAAGATTATAGAGAAGTAGACCCAACATGATTTTTGTGTTTACTATAATGATGTATTTCTTTTGTTCACTATAGTTCAGAAGACTGCTTTAAGCAAAGGAGTACAGAACTTGTGTTTGGTTTGTGTTTTTTCTGTACTTTAAAATATGTGCAGGTTAAAAATCAAGGTTGGGAATTACACGCTAGTGAATCTTCCGACTGTTCTTGTAGTTTTGTGTGTTCTTTTCCCTGTAAACACAACAGCAAAAGAGAAGATGCTATATGGAGAAACAACTGATCAGATTTCTAGAAGCTGAGACTTTTTTTTTCTTTTGCGGAGAAGCTACTCTTAAATGTTCTATGCCAACTCTTTGGTCATAACAGAAACCTTTTGTCTTTACGTCTTAGTGCAGATTATATTTAGGTTCATTTCCTACTTACCTGTTCATGTCATGTCACTTCTACACTCCCACCATATTCAGCTCCCCATTTTGGTCATTTTCTATGAGCAAATTGTGTTCATTGTCACACTGTGCAGGTGCCATTAACTCAGAAAATCACTGAGGTTCTCATAGTTTCATAAACTTTTGCACCCAACTGCCATCTAACCGTTTATCTACTTTTCTTTTTCTCTTATTTCTTCATTGTTACGATTTTTTTTTTTTTAATCTTTTTGATTTCTCTTCCACTTTTTCTCTGGAAGAGTGGTCAGGCACTGGAATGGGCTGCCTGGGGAGGTGGTGGAGCCACTATACCTGGCGGTGTTCAAGAAGCATCTGGACATGGTGCTACAAGACATGATTTAGTAGCTTAGTGGGTAGCATTGGTGATAGGAGGGCAGTTGGACTAGATGATCTTGTAGATCCTTTCCAGCCTTGTGTTTCTATGGTTCTATGATTGAATACAGTATTCAAGGTGCAGCCTCACCACTGCCAAATACAGGAGTACAACCACTTCTCCAGTCCTGCTGGCCACACTATTTCTGATACAAGCCAGGATGCTGTTGGCCTCCTTGGCCACCTGGGCACACTGCTGGCTCATATTTAGCTCGCTGTCTGCCAACACCCTCAAGTTGTTTGCTGCTGGGCAGCTTTCCAGCTGCTATTCCCCAAGCCTGTTGCACTGAATGGAGTTATTCTGACTCAAGTACAGGGCACAGCACTTGGCCTTGTTAAACCATTGGCCTCAGTCCATCAGCCCAGCCTGTCTAGATCCCTCTGTAGAGCCTTCCTACTTTCAAGCAGGTCAGCACACCCACCCAACTTGGTGTCTGCAAACTTAACGAGGGTGCACTCAATCCCCTTGTCCAGATTGTTTATAAAGATAGTAAACAGAACTGGCTCCAGTACTGAGCCCTGGGGAACATCACTTGTGACCAGCCTCCAACTGGATTTAACTCCATTCACCACCACTCTCTGGGCTCAGCCATCTGGTCAGTTTATTACCCGGGGAAGAGTACACCCATGTACGCCATGGGCAGCCAGTTCTTCAGGAGAATGCTGTGGGAAACTGTCAAAGGCTTTACTAAAGTCCAGGTGAACAACATTCATGGCCCTTACCTCATCCACCAAGCAGGTCACCTTGTTATAGAAGATCAGGTGTGTCAAGCAGGACCTGCCTTTCATAAACCCATACTGACTGGGCCTGATTACCTGANGCACTTGGCCTTGTTAAACCATTGGCCTCAGTCCATCAGTCCAGCCTGTCTAGATCCCTCTGTAGAGCCTTCCTACTTTCAAGCAGGTCAGCACACCCACCCAACTTGGTGTCTGCAAACTTAACGAGGGTGCACTCAATCCCCTTGTCCAGATTGTTTATAAAGATAGTAAACAGAACTGGCTCCAGTACTGAGCCCTGGGGAACATCACTTGTGACCAGCCTCCAACTGGATTTAACTCCATTCACCACCACTCTCTGGGCTCAGCCATCTGGTCAGTTTATTACCCGGGGAAGAGTACACCCATGTACGCCATGGGCAGCCAGTTCTTCAGGAGAATGCTGTGGGAAACTGTTCAAGGCTTTACTAAAGTCCAGGTGAACAACATTCATGGCCCTTACCTCATCCACCAAGCAGGTCACCTTGTTATAGAAGATCAGGTGTGTCAAGCAGGACCTGCCTTTCATAAACCCATACTGACTGGGCCTGATTACCTGATTGTCCTGCATGTGCTGTGTGATGGCACTCAAGATGATTTGTTCCATAACCTTCCCCAGCATTGAGGGTCAGTCTGATATGCCTGTAGCTCCCCAGATGCTACTTACAGCCCTTCTTGTGGATGAGGATCACATTTGCTATCTTCCAGTCAACTAGGACCTCCCCAGTTAGTCAAGGACTGCTGATAAATGACGGAAACTGACTTGGTGAGATGGAAAGTGAGTTGATAAGCACTTCTCCAAGTTCCCTGAGTATTCTATCCATGTACATAGATTTCTTTGTGTCTGAGTACTGTAGCAGGTCATTCCTCTTGGATTATGGTGGGTTCCTGCTTCTCCCAATCCCTGTCATCCAGTTAAGGGGGCTGGGTACCCAAGAACAACATGTCATACTATGGAAGACTGAGGCAAAGAAGGCATTAAGTACCTCAGCCTTTTCCTCATCTTTTGTCATTATATTTTCCCCCTGCATCCAATAAAGGACGGAGATTCTCCTTAGTCATCCTTTTGTTATTAATGTATTTATAGATACATTTTTTAGAGTAGAATCCAGATTTTCTCTCTGCAGAGCCTCATGCATTTTTCATAGTCTTCATGAGTGGCCTGCCCCTTTTTCCATAGGCCATAAACTTTCTTTTCCTTCCTGAGTTCCAGCCAGAGCTCTCAAGTTTAGCCAGGCTGGTCTTCCACACCAGCTCGTCTTACAGCACATAAGGACGGCCAGTTCCTGCACCTTAAAGTTGCCTTCTTGAAGAATGTCCAGCCTTCCTGGACTCCTTTGCCCTTCAGAACTGCCTTCCAGGGGACTCTGTCAACCAGTCTCCTAAACTGGTCAAAAATGTTGAGCGTTGGATCCTTTCATTTGCTACTGCATTTAGTCCTTTGTGTAGAGGGAGAGGTTATACTTGGAAGGATTAGAAACAGAAATTCTGCCAAATGATATGTTCCTCACTATTGTTTATAAACACTATTGTTTATAAACTGTGAAGTTTGTTTACTATCAGTATGCTTCCCCTTTCCACTGAGCTTTTTATTTGATTTCTGTATCTCATGGCTTCACTGAACCAATTTCAGAAAATAGAAGCAAGCTGCTGCTGTTGCAGCTAACATGCTGATTGAATAGAAGCTACTCTAGTGTTAATTACAGTGCTGGAGGCCTCCCTTATGCAAGCTAAGGATGTAGTTAAATGGGCAGTCTTAAACTGTTACTAGGGCAGCATAACCTCCTTTTTTTTTTCAGTACTCATATTTGCTAAACTATATCTGTTTTAATTGAAGTGTCTCAGCTTTACAGGGGAGATGGCAGCTGACCCTATTGAGCAAAAAAACCTGTTAGCTTTGAGGCATCCAAATCCTTGGGAGTTGCCAGTCAAAGAGAAAGTTGCTGGATGATACCCAAAGAGTTCTTGTAATTCTAGTAAAATCTAGAATCTAGTAAAAATACTATTGTGACTGAAAACAAAACATTGTAATTTAAAAGAGAAAAAAGAAGTGCACTGTCTTCTGGCCTGTTACAAAATTTTCAGTTCAGGAGACCAATATAGGATATGCAGATAGATTTACTATCCTAATAACTATATGTTTTATAATAGAAAAAGATATGTTTACCAGACTGTAGTAAATACGTGTTTTGTTTGATTTGAAAATTGCATAGATTTGGGAAGCTCTGAATCATCTGTGTTATTTTTGATTTCAATACCCTTTTTTAAAGGTTGTCTTTCCTGGTTGGAGGCTAAAACTGGAAGTAATTGCCTGTTGGTAACTCTTCATAATCTTCAGAGTTTCTTCTTAAAGCTGACTGATGCCTATAAAAGAATTAATTGCCTTCCATTTTTATCTGTCTGTTCCTTACATGCTGTTTCCACAAAGTTAAATTGCCACAGTTGGTGTGAAAGGAAAACAGAAGGGATAAGTGGGAGACATTCCATATTCCAGTCTAGAGACTGTGTAGGATCTATAACAAATGGCCGTGCTCTAGTCCTTCTCTGGGTATTACTATTTACTTGGTAATGAAGTTACTTCAGGGGCAGAGAGCAAATCAGCAGTGATCAGGAGACGATGCCAGGCCAGTAGATCCAGAACAGTGGTTTGTGGTACATTAGTCACATCAGACTGGTACGTGGCCCAGTGCAGAGCGACTGAGCTGCTTCTGCATGAGAGCAGCAGATGGAGCTTGAGACACCTCTTTTGTAGGGTGCTTTGGGCACGCGGTGCTGAACAGCAAAGAGTTAGTGCCATGTGCTGCAGCCGCCCCGAGCAGGGAGTGCTGGAGCCTCTTTGGCTGTTGGCGTTAGATCCAAAAGAGATTGGGAAGGGGAAGGAAAAGGAAGAGTGAGGATGGGACAGAGCAGTGGGCATTGAGTAGATGAGCTGTATAAGCTGTGACAGCGGCCAGTTAGGGAGTTATCGTAATGAAAACTGATCTTAATTTTAAAAATGAAACCCGAGAAAATTCCCCATTCAAAAATTGCTGAGTAAGCAGGAAGGGTCCACCTGGGCGCCCTGCTGTAAGCAGAGCTGCATGCTCAGAGCTGCAAGCTCAGAGCTGCTTTGCATGTTTAAACATAGAACTGCTAAGCAAGCACTCCCATCGCTACAACAGCCTGCCCCGTATGTTAATTGTTCTTGCTGCCACCCGGCTTTATTGGGACTCCTCTGCCAGCCGCACGAGGAAGAAAGCCGGGGTGTCCCTTTATCTGCCAAGAGGATCTGTCCTTGCTTGTAAACAGTCACTGTCTTCCTAGCACCATGCTACTAAATACAGAATTCACGCTGAGATTTCTTAGGAAATTGGGAACAGCTTCCAGGGTTTATGTTTTTCAGTGACTTTTCTGCCTGTGTGAAAAAGAGAGAAGGCTGTGGGGCACTCTTCTCCTCTGCGTTTCAGGGGTGTGTGTGCAGATGTAGTCCGGTATATCTAAGAGCTAATTAGTGCACCTCAGAAGTAGTAGCACCCAAACAGGGGAGTTTAGGAACTTCAGTGTGGGCAGTAACTGGATTTCATTACCAAGTTCACACCTTTGTAACTTCAAGTATTTGATGATATGCAGCACAATCTGGAAGTGTCTTATAGAAGACGTTCTTTCAGATTTCCAGTGTTCCCATAAAGAGATTGCTTTTTGGAGCAGAGGCGTATCTATGATTCAACTTTAGAGTCATAATGATGAAAAAGTTTCCTAATTTGCCTTAATTGAGAATAGAAAATTTATTCTTTTCCATGTTGTTGATGCAAATGCTTCACCTATGGCTGAATTCAACTTTTAAACCCCGGGGTTCCTTAAAAACACAAATTACAGTATTTCCTAATACATTTAATAGCTTGTTCAGATTGAGTTCTTTATATGTTTAAATGTAAACTCTCTTTTCTTTTTCTTCTTTTGTCCCCTCCTCTCTCCATAGAAACAGTACGGCCAAAAACACCGCCTGTTACAATAAAGCCTCAAATAAAATCTCAAGAGGTAAAAATACTGTTATATTGTGGTGGGTATTTAGTATGTGAAACTTCCTCAATAGGTAATTGTGCATCCTTTTGAGTAAGTTGTGCTATGAAACCATAATAATATAATACCTGACTGTCCTAATCTGCTGCTGTTCTGCTGTGATATTAATTTTTAGTGCACACACTTTAAACTGGTTTTCAGTAGAAGAACCAGTAGTTTATCTGAAGAATACTTTTATCAGTATCCTGCACATTACAATAAAACATGGTTTTGTTCTGAAGAGTGACATTTCCAAAATGTTTGTAATCGGTTTGTGTTGCATTTAGACATGAGGAGTACCTTCAGAAAAATATTTGTGCCACGTTCTGTCCAACTCTTCGGTACTCGTCATGCTTAAGTTATAGCAACAGATATCTATATGTCTGTATGTATGTTATAATGGCAACAGTATTTTATCGCAATGACCATAAAAGTTTTGCTTGATAGTGCAGAAACCTTTAACTTAGACACGTAGTGACCCTTGTTCATTTCTGGATTATAAAATCAGTGCCAGAGAACACTCTTGGCAGAAGAGCTGTGCATTCATTTGCCAATAATAAGCTGTGCACTAAATCAAGATAGAAAGATTTCCAAAGAACAGCCCTCTCTTCATCTTATTTGTATGTAGAAAACTTACTGAGTTGTGGTCAAAACTTAATATTAGTCTTAGGTACTGTTCTAAAGTATTTAGGAGTTTGTTACTGTTTCTGAAGATTACAAAACCAAAGTTGTTAAAAAAATACAGAAAGGAATCTTGGATAAAAAGCAGATTATTTTCAGTAAAACTGTGAAACATTTTTGTCTGGACAAGGATACTCCTAAAGAAAAATAGGCTATATGGAAAACTGTTGGCAGTAATTCACTTGAATTTTTCTGCTGTTTTTCTTTACAAGGTAGTCGGTCACATGAGCACAAGTATAGATCAGTGACATATTTTTTTTCCCCTTTTTCAATAAGCTGATACAAAACTGTCTTACTGCAGGATGAGGAAGAGATTTCCACAAGTCCAGGTGTATCAGAATTTGTGAGTGATGCTTTTGATGCCTGTAATCTGAATCAGGAAGACCTAAGAAAAGAAATGGAACAACTGGTGCTAGACAAAAAGAAAGAAGAGACTTCGGTAGTAGAAGGTAGATCTATTATTACCTTCTGTGTCTTCTCTGCAGCAATTCTAAGACAAATTGATTTATTTCTTTAAACAATGTCATTTGCTTTAAGAAAGGAGATTTGTGACTGGTTTTCAAAGTCTGTAAAACAACCTGCAATGAACTATTGAAGAAATGAATGCTAGTTCTCACCACAGTTGAACCATGTCCTGTAGAGCAGACCAGCTGTGAGGAGTTGAAATGCAAAGAACCCAACAATTGGAGGTGCTGCTTTTATGGAAGTGACAGTGGAGTATTTTTTTCTGTCTGCTTCTGCCTTTCCCTGCCTTCTGTTTCATTGGTCCTTACGTCTAGGAATTTTTCTTCCTTTGACACCCTTGTAAGTCAAAATACAATATTTGGAAGTCAGGCCATGTTTTCTTCTTGTGGCACCAGCTGAAAAGATGGTATTTGTACCAGACTGTGAGCTTGCAGGTGCCTCTGTAACAGGTTTACACACATTTGGAACAGTTAAAACTTAACAAAGAGATTTGAGAATGGTAAGAAGAAATAAAGTGGGTCTTACACTTAAAATAATTCAGAAGAACCAATAGCACTGTAAAAAGCATAAAAACAGTATGTGATGATGTGACTCTGGCCATACAAAAGGAACAATTTACTATGAAGACACTTGTATATGTAGATGCTTATGATACAATGTATTTTAGATGTTGTTGAATCCTTGTTTTCTGAAATTATTATTTTTCCCCAATACATAGGCAAGCTTGAGGAATTCTAATAAATTGTATCAGTTCCTTGGATCTAGCTTTGTGATGGAAGTGTTTCAATAAGTCATGTAACTCGTTCAGAGAGATCTCAGCTGGCCTTAGTGACTTGGACTATGGAATTATGTACCTTCATATCTAGGCTGAAGTACTAACCAGCATGTAATGCATTAAACAGCCATCTCCTCCCCCCATGTCTTGCATATGATAGGTAGAGCTAATTAAAACAAGAGATTAACAACACAGGAATGCCTACTGACTCATTTTTTTTGCCCTGGAGTATGAAATATGATTACCTTTAACCCTGACTAAATAGGCTTGCCTCACTTCTTCAGTGAGGAGAATACCTGCTTGCCTTTTTTTTTTCCTAAACTATCTGCAGTATTATTTTTTTTAATAACAGACTATCCAACAACTGATAAACTTTTTTTTTTTCAGAGATTTAAAAGTACAAAGGCAGATTCAGTTGATAGTAGACCAAAAGACTGTGGGAAATGAGCTTACAAAGGGGCATTTGTCACAACTAAGTTCCATATTTGCTTTTTATTCCTTTATTATAGTATGCACATAGGAATACAGACTTATATATATATACCTATCTATGGTCAATAGGAGGATGATGTTGAAGTTTCTTTAATTTCTAAGGAGAACTGTCCTTAAAATTCACGGGATATGAGAGATTCAGTGCAAATGCCATTGGTTTTATCTAAATAAACAACATTCTGTAATATCAAATTAATTCTTTCACATCATTTATCTCTTGTAGAAGAAACTGCTGATTGGGAAAAGGAATTACAACAAGAGCTTCAAGAGTATGAGGTGGTGACAGAATCAGAAAAGCGTGATGAAAACTGGGATAAAGAAATAGAAGAAATGCTGCAGGAAGAAAATTAAGCATTTTCAGAAAATCACTATAACCCTAAGCTTTTTCTGAGAACTGACATGGATTTCTGCTTTCATATTTCACGTAGGAAAGATCTTCAGAAGACATAAAAGAATCTGAAATCATTATAATTCCATATGGGAATACAACCAGTATTTCTGTTCTTTATATGAGCAGCTTCTGGACTTCTACAGCCTTCAAAAGGAGGGGGGAAAAACCCAAATAACCCAAACCAGACACTGCAGGTTACATGTCACAAACGAAAGCGATAACATTATTACATGAAGCAACAGTTCAGTTTGAGGCATTTTTAGGTGGTCAAGAAGCCCTGCAAAAAAGACTTCTAAATCTAAGAATCTCTTTTTGGGTTGTTTGCTTGGTTTTTTTGTCTACAGCCTTCTGTTTGGGATGTAAAAATGGATGTTTTAAGTAACTTAGTCTTTGTAACTCTCATCGTATCTGCACTCTGATCCCTGTATAATCTGTAAATATGTATTTGTACCTGTAGCTAGTAGCTTTCACGTGAATTTAACTCCTTTAATGTATGTAGCCAAAGAACTTACAGAAAAGCCTATTGAATAACTTCAGATGATTTGTTAAAAGAATACTAATTCTGACTCCAGGAGATGTACTGAATAATGTCAGGTATGATTAATGACCAAACACTTAATCATTTAAATGAGAAAGAACAGAGTTATAAATTGCTTGAATGTTACTGTTGTTTTTCTTAAATCATCATATTAAGATACCGCTTTTCCCCACAAAGAGAAATGCTTTAATACATTCTTTCTTCAGAAGACTGTCAAGTCTCCATTTAACTTTGCTGTCTGAGTGAGGGGAAATTAAATGTTTCTCTTTAAGTGCTGAAACAATTGTGTAAAAACTTTGGCTGGTTTGGATGTCTTTATTAAATACTGTAGATATGTATAAAATTGGCTCGTTTCTTTGGAGGGAGGGCAGAGTAAGGAGCAGATATACTTCAGACTTACACAGATTTACAAATATCCCAGTGCTTATGACATTGAATTTCAATAAAAATAGTTTTCTTTGAAAAAAAAAAAAATTATTCTTAAACATTTGGATGCTTCCTGTAGTTTTACCATTAAGTCAGTATCTATGTATATAAATGAAAAGTTGATGTTCTGTTTGTCACCTGTTTCATAAACTTCTCTGACAAAACATTCATGAAATCCCAAATACGAAGGAAAATGGGTAAAATGAAGTAGGTAGAAGTCATTAAGCACAGCTGAATTATAGGCGTGTTACATAGAGCACGCCACTGTCTTAATGACAGAGCTCCACAGAGAACTTTTGTAAAGAGACTGAAAAGATTATAGCTGTAATTATTCAGTCAATAGTCATCCCATGGGAATTGAAAAGAGCTAAGCAGTTTTAACTGATGTTACTGTGAGAAAGTACTATTTAAAATTGTCTCCATTAGCAACTCGGACAGAAACCCCTCCTGTATTTCTCATTGTGGAAAATGAATTGTTTTAAACCTGCATGTGTTTGCCTTCTCAAATTAGTTTCTTTATTACCGTACACTTTCACAACTACAAATCATTTTAAGCACAGTTTGCACTTTTATAGTGTTTTTCACATGTAGTTAACAGATGCAAGAGAAGTCGTGGTAAATAAGAGAGACTTTAGGAGCCTTTTATAGCTGAGATTAATTAAGCGCCACAAAAGTGAAATCTGTTGCGCTCATAAAAATCAGACTAATTAAAGCTTAATGTTTACTCTTGACAAATACAGCTTTTCATAGATTTAAGCTGGAGCCACTGGGAGCTGTCTGCTGCACGGTTTGACTTGACACCTTCTAAAAACACAGGTAGTTCTATTCTTATAGTGGCAAACCTTCCCTGGAGGGCTAAGAGCTCAAAATCACTGCTCCAAATGTCTGCTTTCTTAAAATCCAGCCTCATTGTTCCCAGTTGTTCCAGGTGTACAACTGGCTTATTTGCAGGGGCTTGGTTCATCAATCTCGTCTTTCTTTTCATGTAAGCATAGCCTGTATAATGGTTACAAATATTAAACTCCATCTCTCCGAAAAGATGGCTCCTGCATATAAAACCCTACTTTTCCAAGTCTCATAAAAAGCAAGTATGCCTGAAGAAAGAGAAAAAAAAACAACAAAGGCAACCAACAACCACTATTTAAATTTGCATTTTAAAAGGCTATAATGTAGCAAGGCTGACTCTGACTTGAGCTCTGATATTTAAAGTCTCTCACCAACAATCCTGTTAATACTCTCAAATTTCCCTATCTGGTTTTAACCTGGATGGCTGCAGTAAGTTTTGTATAATCCTCTAGTTCTCAGGACTGGCCTGTGCCTTCCATTTAGGTCAGTGCTACAAGCGCCTCGCAGTTCTTAGCGGGCATGATGAGAGGGAAAGTGTCTGCCTTCCGTTTGTCACACGGGATGAACACAAGTAGAGCTCTTCACGCTCGTGGTGAATTTCGTAGGCCTTTGTAGCCCAAATGTGTCAGAATAATATATTTGGGAACATCATTCCAAGCACCGGGGAGGAAACAAACAAAAAGGTTCTTGGGAACTTTCTTAGAAGCAGCTGAACTTGCAGATTTTGGAATTAACCTTTGGGAAACGGGGAAAAAGATATTCCAGGAATCACTTACATGAGCTTAGAACAGTATAGAGTTTTCTTCTAAGACACCAACATCTCTTGTTATTCTGTGCACTGAACCATCCTCTTCAACTGTTAGTTTACCAATCCAGTTGGTACTGGTGAATCTGTCCGTGGAATTTTTTGATTCAGTAATCTGGAGGAGGCGGGAGAGGAAAGATGGTAAAATCCTAGAATAAAAGAAACGCAGTGAAATGTTCCCCTGCATTTTCATTTGATCGTGTTCTCTCAAGAAAGCTAACCATAACCAAAGCTCTCCATTCCCTGAATTGTTTCAGTAAATTTTGAATGTCTTTAGTTTGTCACTTCAGTTGGGTCATTTTCTATGTCCTTGCTGGTTGGTTGGTTGGTTGGTTGGTGGCGTTATGGATAGAGCACTGAACTGAAGCACGGGACGCCCGTTTTAAGCTCACACATTTNACCACTCTCTCTGTGAAAAACTTTTTCCTAATGTCCAGCCTAACCCTACCCTGCTGCAGCTTGCAGCCATTCCCTCTTGTCCTGTCGCTCATTGCCCGTGAGAAGAGACCAGCACCAACCTCCCTACAATGCCCTTTCAAGCAGTTGTAGAGAGTGATGAGGTCTCCCCTCAGCCTTCTCTTCCTGACCAGGAGAAGGTCAACTCTTGGCCGCTCACACATCATCGACCTTTGCTTTGCAGTAGCTGTTACATAAAAGGGAACGCAGCGCACCCGCTTACGTCTCGGTGTGCTGCCGCGCAACAGCAGCCGCATCGGGCCCTCCGTCCATGTGCTGGCTCTGGGGTTGGGTTGAACAATGGCAGTGCCAGGAACCACACTGATGAGGGTCTGGGGTGCCATTCAGCAGAAGTCGTATTCTCTGGCCTGATACTATTTGTCTCCGTAAGTGCTGACTGATATAGCCCTAACAACAGTACAGTAGCCTACTCTTAAATAATGTTATCCATTCCTAGGCTTTGGTTCCAAACTACTGATTTTCAATGCTTTTTTCCTTTGTTTTAAATACTCTGTGTGTGTGTGTGTGTGTGTGTTTGGTTTCTTTTGATCAGCGTTCCAATTTTTTAAATGGGAAGCTTTTTGCTATATTTTCTTTCTATTACACTGAAATGAATAATCTCAGAAAGCAACAGTTCCTACAAAACCATCAGAAGACATGCATAGCTTTATATATAAATATATATCTCTTATACATCTATACCTCATATGTAAATATCTATCTTATACATATCAGTATTTGCTCTCTATATACATAGAAGGACCATGCATATATAAAAATGCAAACCCACGTCGATTAGTGTGCCTAAAGATATTCAAAAATCATAATGTTCTTTTCCTTTTCAGCTGTTACTCTTAAGTAGACACCATTCCAGGAGGGAGGAGCAAGCAAAATAATTATCATCAGTTTGTCACTCTATCATTTTTAATGAGACAGTGCTCTGCAGAAATTATCTCAAAGAATGAATCACTTGCCTCCTTTCTTAAAAGCCTGGTTTTCATTATGGCACAGATTGGGAACATTTTCCTTTTGCTGATCCAGGGAGTGGTGAAGCTCTGACAAACCTCTCCAGATACACTTTGGGGGAGGTATGCTTAATCCAAAACTACCTGGGCAGAAAGGTTATTTTATCTCAGTGTTATTTTGGCAGAGCAGGGAAAGCCAGAAGAAAAATGCAGTTAGGTAAGGGTTACAAATAAAATTAAAAGAATAATGCCTGCTTTGATACATGATGCTCTAAAGAAAACCATGTTTAGTGTGGGGTTTTATAATTGTATGTGTGCACAAAGCCTTAATTGTGCAGTTGCTTTTATTTATTTGTTCTCTTGGCTATGGTTTCCATACTCAGATGTGAAGTTTCAGAGCCAGATAAAGCTGCTGCCTCTCTGCATCTCCTCTCCCTCCTGAGGAGAAACGAGCCCAATTTAACTCACAGTCAAATAATGGCCAGAGAATACATTGATGACACCCAGCTTCTTGTCCCACTTGCTCCAGAAATATTTTCATGCTGGCCATGTGCCCTTTCCTGACTTTGATGCCTGCAATTTAAACATCAAACAGCTTTGCTTTTGCTGGGTCATCACCGCTTTGCATCCTGCGTCATGTGTAACAAGACTTTCAAGCCCATCATGTGTTGGGTGGATGAGAAGTGCTGTTGTAAGAGCATTACCGGGGTGGAGAGGAGCCGCCACAGACGTTTAGCGTGGATGTGGAAACAGCCATCCAGCTCTCCGGGTGGGATGTGGTGTCAAAGAATTAGTGGGCATAGGAATGAAAGAGCTTGAAACCATTGTCTAAGCAGGCAGAAATACTGGCAAATAGGATCTTTCAGGTGGAGGTGGACATGGTTTTGGTCTCTCTGGCTATACATATACTGACCTGTCTGAGCACGTGTTGCAAACTGAATGCCTATAAAGAGTTAGAAAGACCCATAAAAATGTTTGCCCTGGGCTAATCAGCAATCTTTCCATCTGCTCCTGGTCAATGACTTATTCCCAGTGGAGCTGGCAACCCACTCAGCCTTGGAAGCTGACACTGGGGGGTACAGCAAGGAATGGTCTGTATCCCCTCAGTCTGGGTGCTGGAGGATGGTCACCAGCAGATGTAACTCACAGCGGCAAGCATAGCTTCTGGCTTGGCTATCCTGCCTCCAGTCCTGGCTGCTGCAACCAAGGACATGAGCAGCATTAAGGTAAGCAGCACCAGGTTTGTCCAGACTAACTGGTTGTCTCCTCACGGTGAACCAAGGCTGGCATCCGGCATCCGAATTCTCTTTGCAAGTACCTTTGCACGAGGCTGTAGCTGGCTGTCATTCATACAAATGCCCGGTTCCTTTTTAAATCTAGTTCATTCTTTCATTGCTATTGTGGGATCATTAATTTCTTCATGTGTGACAGGGAAAAATCTTTTTATTGACTCTAAGTGTGACACTTCATAATTTAACCTAACTCTCCGTGACATAGGAAAACAGAAGATCCTGACTTTGCCTTCTTTTCATTATCTCTCACTTGTCGTTTTCCTGAGCCAAGAGAGCAATTTCAGACTTTTCACTCTTGTCATACCAGAGTTTTTCTAGGCCTCTGTCATGATTTAACCCCAGCCAGCAACTTGGATCATGTAGCCATTCACTCACAGGGTAAGGAGAAGAGGGAGAAAAAGGAAAAAAAAACTCATGGGTTGAGATGAAGACATTTTAACAGAACAGAAGAGGAAATAATAATAATAACAACAGTAAAAGAATGTACAAAATTGTGATGCAATACAAATGCTCACCACCCGATGACTGATTGCCCAGCCCATCCCAAGCTGTGGTGCTGGATTCCTGCCCCCTGGACAACTTCCATTATATAAATTTTATATATATATAAAAATATAAATTACATTGAGTGTGACATCTGTGGTATGGAATATTCCTTTGGCCAGCTTGTCCTCTCTATGCTCCCTTCTCAGCTTCTACAGGAAGCTGAAAAAGTCCTTGACTAATGTAAACATCACTTAGCAACAACTAAAACCATTATGTGTTATCAACGTTACTCTCATACTGAATCCAAACACAGCAGTTACTAGGAAAAAAAAAATAACAGTATCCCAGCTGAAACCAGTACAGCCACCAATAATTTGTGACAGCTTTCCTTAAAGCTCATTTTTGTTCAAAGTTCATTTTCAGGGAAGGAAATGTGACATGCAATAAGCACACAGGAGAACACACCACCCAGCTGACACATGCTGGTTTCATTTTCTGTATTACTCATCATCCCATTCCTTGTGTACTCTGGCATCTTATCCAGAGCTGGACACTGGAGTACCATGTCCAGCTCTGGAACCCTCAGCACAAGAAAGACATGGACCTGTTACAGCAGGTCCAGCAGAAGGCCACAAAAATGGCCAGAGGGATGAAGGACCTCTCTTGTAAGAACAGGCTGAGAGAGTTGAGGTTGTTCAGCCTGGAGAAAGCACCAGGGAGACCCTATAGCTCCCCCCTTAAAGGGGGCTGATAAGAAAGATGGAGAGAGAATTTTTAGCAGGGCTTGTTGTAGTAGGACATAGGGTAATGGTTTTAAACTCAGACTGGGTAGATTTAGACTAGATAGAAGGAAGGCATTTTTTATCCTGGGGGTGGTGAAACACTAGCATGGGTTGCCCAGAGAAGAGGTAGATGCCCCATCCCTGGAAATACTCAGTCAGGTTGGATGGGGCTCTGAGCAACTTGAGCTGGTTGAAGATGCCCCTGCTCATTGCACAAGGGTTGGACTAGATGACCTTTAAAAGTCCCTTCCAACCCGAAGTATTCTATGATTCTGTGAGTACCAGGAGGAAAGCATTCCAATAGAAGTTCTGGTAGTCCAGAAAAAAATTATTAAAAAAATAATGAAGCAAATTAATTTTCACCAAGTTGCCCTGAAGTCCCCACCCCAGTGAAGGCAGTGAAGTACTCGAGAGAGGTGTTAAACTCACTGCTCACGTGTACCGAGTTCGTGAAGTGAGACTGCTCTTAGCTGTGGTAATAACCACATAACTTGGATGTAGCCCGTAAAAGTAGATTACCCTGACAATTTACAAAAAGCTGATGACTAAAGATTTTTACCAATGGATGCTTAGTTATACCCTAAATAATAATAATAATAATAATAACGGTAAAAAAAAAAAGCAATTTTCCTAATAGTTCAGCTTTCTGCCTGTGAAAACATGAGACGAATACTTTTGATGTGCAATAATTATGCAGCTTCTTGGCAATGGGCTCTTGGGTGGACTATCTGCTTGGCTGCTCCTAGTGCATAGTCCATGACCGTTCCTCCCTCGCACCAGCAATCCCCAGTAGGGTCATTAAGAGGGCACAACTGCAAATCTGCTCTTATCCTCCAGTCAGGACGTGTATCTACTTGCAGGAGTGCAATACGAATTTCCAGTGCTGTTGATATGCACTTTGCTGGTAAGTGCAATTTTAAGGGAAACAGTTCAGAAAAGTACATAAGGAGACATAGGGAGAGAACCATAAACGTAGCTGAAAATGCTAAAAGTAGTTATTTTGTTCAATTTCACATTTGTGTTCTTCAGGGGACAATGGCACAGTGAGCAATCTGTGCACCAGAGATCTGTGACAGAGTTTGGAAGCGGATGGTACTTCTCTCACTCCACCTGCATCAGTTATCCTTAAAAAACTCTAAACTTCTATAAAAATTGACTTACTAGGAAGCAGTATCTTCATTCACAAAATGATTATAATGGATCTGTGTCACTGTATCAGCAGAAAAAAAAACGCCATTTCAAGTGTGAAAAGAATCACAGAATCATAGAATCATTTAGGTTGGAAGAGAGCCTTGGGATCAAGTCCAACCATCAGCCCTACTCTACAAGTTCTCCCCTACACCAGATCCCTCAACACCACATCTAATCTACTCTTAAACACAGTCAGGGATGGTGACTCCACCACCTCCCTGGGCAGCCCATTCCACTGACTGACCACTCTCTCTGTGAAACACTTTTTCCTAATGTCCAGCCTAACCCTACCCTGCTGCAGCTTGCAGCCATTCCCTCTTGTCCTGTCACTCATTGCCCATGAGAAGGGACCAGCACCAACCTCCCTACAATGCCCTTTCAAGCAGTTGTAGAGAGTGATGAGGTCTCCCCTCAGCCTCCTCTTCCTCAAACTAAACAATCCCAACTCCCTCAATCGATCCTCATAAGCCTTATTCTCCAGGCCTTTCACCAGCTTCGATGCCCTCCTCTGCACTCGCTCCAGCACCTCGATATCTCTCTTGTGCTGAGGTGCCCAGAACTGGACACAAGACTCAAGGTGTGTGAATTACTGCTGGAAATCTATTCTCTAACATCTGGTAGTTTTTAAAGAAAACTTTGTCCCCCTTGATGGGATGGCCTTGTGCCTGCTTCTGCTGCACAATGTGTGCTAATCTCTCTTCACCAAAATAAGCCTTACAATGATGTTTATTAAAGGCTTACAGAGAGCAAGAAATCAACTCTGGGGTTCTTCATTCTGTCCTCTCTCAAAGTAGCTCGCATTTGTAATTAATCTTCCCTCTATTTCAAAAAAAGTGCCTGTCTAGGGAAGGAAAGGAGGATGCACACACATATACATATACATACATACACACACACACACACACACACACACACACACATATATGCAGGCACTCTCACATAATGCTTGGAAGACATTAAAAGTGATCTTAAAGCCCTATTTAAGGAGTGCATGAACCATCCCAGGATCAGGTGGAGCATATTTGCCTGGAGCTCTTGCTACTTTCAAATGGAAGGTATCCATGAGGGAAATGCTAAAGCATCAAAATTCTGCTGCAGGAGAGGAGGGGCCCTTTTTAAATTTTCCTAAAAACCATACCAGCGTTATGCCTGTTTGTAAAAGAACGAGTGTTATTTGGGGGGAGAAAAACTCCATCTAAAGATTGGGATGATAGCCAAAAATGTAAAATTATTTTTCATCTTGAAATTAGCAATTGAATCCTTCTGATGTGCACAGATTTAGGCTGTAAAGGCAAAGTGGGTACTGCTTTAGAGAAGCTACTTTACTCAACACCAATATCCACTCTACCTGTTTTCTGGAGTAGTAAGAGGGAGGTTTAGAGTGATATTTTTATTCAGTAACTACATAAAAGAACATAAAGGTTCCCCTCATATTATCAAGAGGTTGTTTATGATATTATTTCCAGGATGTTTGCTTGTATCAGCTTTAAATTATTCTACAGCACCCCACACGTGCACAGTGAAATTGGTGGTGGGTTCAAAGGACTGCTTGTGTGCCTCAGCAGCTTTATTCTTTCCTCTATCATGTGCTGCCTTCCCTTCTTCCACAGAAGCAGCCCTTGAACCCATGGCAGCCCTCCCACAAACAGGACATGAAGAGGTGAAGGGCTTGGCCAAGGCAAGGGTTGTAGCCCATGGCCATGCTCCAAGTAACTTCTCCAGCTGTGCCAGCTAACAGGCACAACTCCATCTGCAGCCCCGGCCTCAGAGGCATGTGCAAAGCCTTTCTGGGCAGAACTGCCTTGTGCAACTCGGGTTTTCCTCATGACAGACATCTGACTTTTCCTCCAGGAGCAGCTGCCCTATTCCCAGCCTCCTGTTGCAGCCATACCACTGGGCTTGAAAGCCATGACAAAAAAGCTACAAACAAGGCAGAATAAAGCTGGAGGCAGGGCAGTGGCAAGTCTGCCTTCGGAGACCTGTCTCCCACAGCATCCTCATAGGTAAGTTTAGGAAGCCTGGGTTAGATGAGTGGTCAGCGAAGTAGATTGAGAACCGGCTGGATGGCAGAGCTCAGAGGGTTGTGATCAGTCGTGCAGAGTCCATTGGAGGCCTGGTGCTCCCCAGGGGCCAGTACACTGGGTCAATATATGATCAATATATTCATCAACAAGCAGGATGAAGGGAGTGTACCCTGAGGAAGTTTGCTGATGACACAAAACTGGGAGGAGTGGCTGACACACCAGAAGTAATGTGCTGCTATTTAACGAGACCTAGATGGGCTGGAGAGTTGGGTGGAGAGGAACCTAATAAAGTTCAAGATGGATGAGGTCCTGTACCTAGAGAGGAATAAACCCATACAGCAGTACAGGTTAGGGGCTGACCTGCTGGAAGGCAGTTCTGCTGAGAGGGACCTGGGAGTTCCGGTGGACAAGAAGATGACCATGAGCCAGCAATGTGTCCTGGTGGCCAAGAAGGCCAATGGTCTCCTGGAGTGCATTAAAAAGAGCATGACAAGCAGATCAAGCAAGGTCATCCTCCCTCTCAATTCTGCCCTGATGAGGCCCCACGTGGAGTACTGTGTCCAGTTCTGGGCTCTGCAGTTCAAGGACAGGGAACTGCTGTGGAAAGTCCAGTGGAGGGCTACAAAGATCATCAAGGCAATGGAGCACCTCTCTTCTGAGGAAAGGCTGAGAAACCTGAGAGCCTGGAGAAACTGAGAGAGGACCTTATTAATGCTTATAAAATCTCAAGGGGGGTGTCAAGAGGATGGGGCCAGATGCTATTTTGTGGAGCCCAGTGACAGGACAAGGGGCAACAGGCACAAATCAGAACACGGGAAATTCCATCCCAACATGTGGAAAAACTTCCTTACTTTGCGGGTGACTGAGCACTTGGAACCGGCTGCCCAGAGAGGTTGATCGCCTAGAGGTGCTCCTGCGCAACCTGCTGTAGGTGGACCTGCTTTGGCAGAGAGGATCGGACCAGATGACCTCCGAAGGCCCCTTCCAACCCCCACCACGCCGTGACTCTGTGACCGACCGTTAATAAGGCTGTCTGCCTGCGGCCGGCCCGGCCGGATCACCCCCCTCGGCACCCCCACAACCACCACCACAGGCCCGACTACCTTTCCCGGCATGCCCTGCTGGGGCCGCAACTCGGGGGGAGTCACGTGCTGCACGCCGGGACGGTGCGGCCGCGCCCCCGCGCAGGGCAGGCTGGGAAGCGCAGTCCGCCTCTCTCCCGGGAAGAGCCGGCGGACGGGGAGGACACCAGTCCCGTTCCCCTCTCCCCTCCCCCTCATCTTGGGGCGGAGGGACTGTACGGCGATTGGCTGCCGCATGGAGAAAGGGCGGGCCGGCCGGGAGAGCTTCCGGTGTTCCCTCGGTTCGGCAGCTTGTTTGGATGCTGCCGTCACATCATGGCGACGCGCGGAGCGGAGGCAGCGCGCGGAGGAGGCAGCAGCAGCGGCAGTAGCAGCAGCAGCGCGGTGGGACGGAGCCGGCGGCCAAGCCAGAGCGGCGAGGAAGAGGAGGAGGCGGCGGCGATAGCGGCGGTCCCCCCGAGCGGCAGCCCGGAGGTGAGGGCGGT
>VZTM01033752.1:19765-33572 GCA_013400555.1 Jacana jacana | reverse complement strand
GGTTTTTTATTTTTTTATATACTTTTTTTTTTTTTTTTTTTTTTTTTACTTTGAACATTGATTTTATTGTTTCGAGCTGCCTGGTATTCTCAAAGTTGTGTGTTTTCCTGCTCAATTTAGATCTGAATCCCACAGATTTGTGTTCTCTATTTGAAGATTTTTCCTCAAATGGATTTGTACAGAATAATTTTCAGTTCTCAGCTAATTTCCTCCTTCTGTCACTTTTCTAGATATCTGAGTCCCAGGCTAAAAGAATGGATGGACAGAGGTAAGATCTCTAATAGCATTGATGTGCCTTACTGTTGGGATACTGTTGCTAGTGTATCAGTTTAAAAAGAACAGAGTCACCTGGCTCCCTCAGTGATTTCAGGAACTAAACATCAAAATGCAAAATCAAACAAACCCCCAACTGTTACCCCACTGTCCTCATGATATAGGCATCAAATCCCATTTAAAAAGGTGATTTGGCCTCAAAGCCATTGGTATTTTTTATACTCAAAATACCTACATAGCTTCTACACTTCAATGTGTATTAAACACATGGGTGGTGTATAAGCTCAACAGGAGCTGGCAGTGTGCACTCACAGCCCAGAAAACCAACAACATCCTGGACTGCAACAAAAGAGTGTGGCTAGCAGGTTTTGGGAGGTGGTTCTGTCCCTCTACTCTGCTCTCATGAGTTCCCACTTGGAGTACTGTGTCTAGCTTTGGAGTCCTCAGCACAGGAAGGGCATAGACCCATAGGAACAGGTCCAGCAGAGGGCCACAAAGATGAACAGAAGACAGACTGAGAAAGTTTTTGTTGTTCAGCCTAGAGAAGAGAAGGTTCTGGGAGACCTTATAGCAGCCTTCCAGTACCTAAAGGAGGCCTGCAGAAGAGACGGGGAGGGACTCTTTATCAAGGAGCGTTGTGATAGGATGAAGGGTAATGGTTTTAAACTCAAAGAGGGCAGTTTTAGATTAAATATTAGAAAGAATTTTTTTTTAATGTGAGAGTGGTGAGACACAGGAACAGGTGCCGCAGAGAAGTTGTGGATGCCCTTTCCATGGAAATGTTTAAGATCAGGCTGTTCCTTTCCAATACAAACCATTCTATGACTCTGTGATACACATTGTACATAGAACGTATATTTTTGTGGAGACTTTTCCCTGGAAGGAAACTTGAGTATGTTAGCAGGAATGGAACTGTGGTGTGCCCCCATGGGAATCTTGGTGCAGACATTAAAGAAAATAAGGCCTATGGGTGCACTGAGTGTGTTCATCCCACACTACTGAAACTCACAGTCACTGTGAGCTGGACACTAAATAAATTTGGCTCTGTAAAAAACAGTGTTCCCAGGCATTGAGCAAATCCTCTAGAGGGGTTTTTCCAGCACTGAACTTTTGAATTTGAACACCTTGAATTTTGCCTTTGCTCCAGACCATTTTGAACCTCAGCCCTCAACTTGTGCTTGGGTGTTAGGGTAAATAAAAAAGACCAGCTCTGCTGTATTTTTAACTTGCACTGGGAAGCATATTGCAAGTAAAGGGACCAAGCAGTTCAGTGTGCAAGTAGTCAGGGCTGTTTAAGGCATTACCCCAGAATGTGTGGCACAAGAGATTTTATGCTGCAACGGGTTATGTCTGTGTGCTGCGCTGTGATCGACTCTGCCTTCAGAGTTCTATGGTCCCTATGGTCCATTTGCTATAAATAGTGCCCTTCATGGTACATTGTGCAGTGCAGTGCAGTGCAGTGCGGAGTAGTTGTCTTGAGGAGAAAGAATTTTACTTTGAGTCAAAGTAAATTTTCAGTGTTAGTGACTACATGGGAAACTCTTGTGTTCAATCAATAATCTCCTCGTCCCCCCATCTCCATACCAGTGATGATTCATTGTATACCCAGATTCAATCTGTTTCCTAATTAAGAAGTAATGAATTGAAAACTGCCTCTGACTTTTCAGAATACTTGAAGGACCAGATTCCCTTGGGTTTTCATCCCTCCTGCAACCAAACACTTCATCCTTCAAAAATTTGTTTTGGCTTCTGAAGTAGGGATGTTGTATCATTTTACAGTAGCGAGTGTCTCTTCCCATTTGTGGCAATGAGGAAATCACCACAGGGACCAAGGCTGTTCAAGTGTTCAGCAAGAAAAGCTATATCCTGTTGATAAATCTCTAAGTCAAATCTGAAATAAAAGTCATGCAGCAAACCAGAAAATGAATTTTATTTTAAATCGAAACAGGGATCAGCAGATATAGCCTGGGATTTGGAAATGATTAAGTGTAAGATTCAGTTAAGAAGTTTCACCTCTCAAGAAAATATAAAGCAAACATTCTTATTCCTGACCTATAGATCTTTACTGTGTTCAGAATAATAAAATGACTGATCCAATCCCATATTGATGCAGATCTTGGAGCATTTTTACTGAGACATGAGTCAATAATAGATTTTGCAGGTTTTTTTAACCAGTCTTTTCTGGTTAAATTGTGCTTTAGCTTCAGCTTCTGTCCCCAGAATTGTAAATCCTACTGCTAGCTGTTGAAATGTGCTGAAGGCTGTGTTTCATCTTATCTTTGCTTACATTAGGGGGAATGTTAGTGTAAATTGAGATTGCAATCCTGAAGTTCCAAATGTGCTCACTTTATTTCTTGTCCTGTAGAGTCATTTTCAGCTAAGAAATTGAGATTCAGAAGGAAATGCATTGAGTAAAGTATGTAAATCCAATGTTCTAAGTGGATAAAAGTAGGACGCTAAACTAATGGTGTGCCTAATTGATTCGGTGTGTGCTTGCAGTTTTCAGCTTTGAATCCTAGGAAGATTTTCAAAGCCTGATTAATCTCGTTTTCTAGGGACTCCTCCCTGCACCAACTATTAACCAGACTTTCTCTTTATTTGTCTTGTATCTGTACTTGCTTTTGGGGTTTGGATCATGCTTTCCCCTACTGCAGTTAGGACATCTTGTAGATCTCCAAATTTAAAAGCCATGCTGTTGGTAATGTTGTTGTGTCTTGACTAATGATACAGATAACTGTCACATTTGGCTCCTGTTTCTCTGTACTTTGTTGGACAGAGGAAACAACTGATATTACAGTTAACATAGCTTATGTGAGGTGTGTATGTTGAGGTGAAAGGAGGTATTCAGGTCACTAACATAAACCCTAAAATAGCTCTATACTTACTGTGCATAAATTATGCATGAGCATAAATTTCAGTGGGCAAATTGAATCTACAAAAATACATGATGGAGAGGGACTTCTGCCATTTCCAGGAGGGGAAGCTTATACTCTAGATGTGAAATATTGCATCTTTTACTCTATAGAGGAATCTGGTGCATAGGAAACTACATTTTATCAGTTGCTGTGCCCCACTGAAGGTAAATAGGGGAGAGTTTTTAGCTCCTATTTAACCTGGGTGCTTTGTGGGCAAAATTCTCCTTGCTTAGGCATTTTCCTGTGAATTGGAGCAAGGGATGTTACTTTTTATTTGATATTATTTCCATTAAGCTTTGTCAGATTTAAGACAGAATCACTGGAGCAGTGATCTCTGACTGAAGAAAACTTGTTCAAATTGGAGGTTTTCCTGTGTGTGATACATAGATTGGGAGATCTGTCAAAATTGACTTTAGTTTAATACTGTTCTTTCTAAGATTCACGTGCGTGTTATTTACCTTTCATTGACCTATTATAAGTGCATCTCCGCTGAACAATTATATATATCTATAAAATTCAGAAACTAATTGTTTCAGTCTTCTGGAACCTCAACCTGACATCATGGGAATGTAGAAGAGTGGAAACTGCTGTTAGTATTTGTGAGATCTAATATGTTGTCAAGATCCTACGTGTCAAAATAATTTACTTGAAACATCCATACTTGTTTTTTTTTTTCTTTTTCCCAAAAGAAAGAGCTAATGTAAAGTGGTCCTCCAGATAGGAAAAGGAAAGCAACACAGATACTTGTTTTAGCTTAATCTGAAAAGTAATAATACTAAAACATGCTGCTGCATCAATTCTGTAGTTAAAGAGAGTTAAGCATCTGGAAATTAAGATATGCTAGAGCTAACCTTTTTTAATATAATTGGGATCCTAGAACTGAGAGGTTGTGAAAATCTATGCTTAGCCTAGCTTCATGATAAATGAAGTGTTATTAATTAATGCTTTGGAATATAATGGTGTAATAATGGCTTGCAGAGATCAAAAGGCATAAATCTTCCAGGTTTCAATTCCCATAAAATTTATACACATCCTGAACTTTATCTGGAAATGTAATGCCATGAGACTTGATACTGAAGTTGGACTGGGAATTCTGAAAGTAATTCTGGAGATAATATTTCAAGATAAACTACTGTTTGGATTAGAAAGAAACATGACTATTATGTTGACCTTTTTTGCAATGCCCTTCATCAAATTATCATAGTATTACTTTTGCTGCAGGCAGTTTCTTCTTATGTCTATACCTGGACATTTCAGGAAGAACTCTGCTGAAATCAGTTTGAGCAACCTGGTCTGAGATCAATTTTGACTCTGCGCTCTGAAGGTTAGAGTAGAGGACCTCCTGTAATCCTGCCCAACCTGAATTGCTCTACGATTCTGTGTTATACTGGTGACAGACCAGATCAAGCCCCAAGTAACAGGGAATATATTTGAAATTTCAGGTACACTGGAAATGCAGGCAGCTGCTGCACTACAGACACAAGTTCAATTGTACCTTTTAGCACTAACTGACCTGAATGAAAATCTACTTTTCTAAAGAAGTAAAAGAGGATAAACAGATGAGAGTGAGTGAGGAAGGGAAAAATGTAATTGTGAGGTGATTTAATCCATTGAATTATGTGGTGATGAAAATGTAGTAATAAAAGTTTGGGGACATTATATTGAGAAGAATTAAGTACTAGCAGGTGTTTTGTAAGGGACAAGGTTGCACTGGCCTGGAGAATGGCAGTAGGGCAGTCAGCAACGAGGAGCTCAGGGGTGTTGTGTCAGTGATTCTGCACACTGCAGCCTGTGCAGCACTGCTGAAATGTGCTCTCACAACTAGGAGTTAGGCTATTCTCTCTAGGAGGCAGGTAAGTTTCAGCCGTAGTTTCACCACCTCTTATCCTTCTTTCTTCCCCTGTTTCTTTCCTCTTGGCTGGTATTGATGTCATCACTTTTTAAAAGGTAATTCCAATATTTTCTTTGCTCAGCCTGACTGACTCAATCCTAGGTCTGTAGTCATGAGCACCTGTATTTTGTGCACTGAACTAAATGACCTTTTCTACCCACTCAGGACAAGTCTGTTTTATCCTTGGCAGGGAAGGACACTTTCTTCAACAGTGAACATGTCAATTTAAAGCTAAGTGGGAAAACTGAACTCTGGCACACTAGTTCCAGCAGGCAGCCTTAATTTATATGCCAGCAAGTTGCATGGATTTACAACACAGTTCTGCTCAGAACAAAAATGAATAGTTGCCATAGTTACCACAAAATCACAAGATACTACACAAAACTGGGAGATAAAAAGCATTATCATTAAAGGACACATTTGCCAATGAATAAGAACAGCTTTTTCTTTTTTGTAATGTTTTAACCAACAAAGTAGTGACATCATGCCAGTTGCTATTATATGCAATGCTAAAGCTGACAATATTGAACCCTCCATGGATTGACTACATAAACATATAGCTACTACATTTCCAAGTATGCTTCAGATGTTTATAGAGACAGTCATATGGAAAGAAACTGGTACTTCTCTTTTTCATACAAAAAAATATTTTCTTTGTGTGGGGAAAACGTACTTGTTTTGCCATTGCTTATTTTTAAAGCATGAGAAAAAAGGGTTTTCATGCTTCTTGGTAGGCACATTTCTCTTGATGGTCTATGTAAATGGCTTGACTTTTCTGAGAGTTGTACTTCTGCTGAAATTGGTGAATCCTGAATATACCAAAACTTTGGCAATCTAGTTATAGAAATTGTCATGCTCCTGCGAGCTTGTGTTGGTATGAATCAGATACCTATACATGGCCATTTACACCACTATGGCTTCTTGCCACAGAGCACATGACCTGGATTTGGGTGGGTAAGACTCATTGGACAGATTTACTGCAGTGTTTGCAAGACTGGGGGAAAAAGAAGGTGTTGGTTGACAAAACTGTTCAGAGGTTTAGGAATAGAGGAAATTTAATACCCTAAAGAGAAGAGGAAGTGTGCTATCAAAGTCTGTCTGCTTGGGTGCAGTCCTGAGTAATGTGCTCTAGCCAAACCTGCTTTAGCATGGGAGTTGGAATAGGTAATCTCTAGAGGTCCCTTCCAACTCTGACAATTCTGTGATTACATATAGCTAGCTTTGAAAAAGGTCAAGCTAAATGAACACAATTTAATATTGTTTAACTTTCTCCTTTCCTAGAGTTTAGTTTTGCATTCCAGAGAGTTCTCCGTTATGAAATGACAGCATCAAGTTCACCTTTATCTAAGATAAATATGTAATTGGCCAGTGTTTTTTACTGCTTTGAAATTATTGTCCTTTTTCAGAGCAGTGAGGTCTTTCTCTAGAATTTAGTTATATAGATATCATTGATAAAGTCATCAAAGGTCAATATCATTTTGAGAGACATTACTATGAAATAGAGGTCGTGATTCTAGGTTAGAACAGAAATGCTGAAGCACATGTTTATATCAAGAAAAACAAAGTGGCTTATCGAAGTGTGTATCCTTTTGTGTCAATGTAATAGCACAGAACATCAGTAACTGGTTACCTTAAATCTAATTAATGATGACAGACATTTATTTTGTCTGGAATCACTAAAGACAAGTCAGTGTCTTCACAATCAGTGAATAAGCTACCTACTTATCAAAATTCAGTATGATGAATCAAAATGTATAAACAGGTTACTTCCTTAAAAATCTAGAAGTAATTTCAAAATAACGCTCAACACATTCACATCAAACTTTGAAAACATGAACTCTCTAAAAGTAAGTCAGTAGCTGTTGGTTTTATTTCTTATAGAAATATTTCTGGAGCTACTTCATTATTTTAAAAGGTGGGTAGGCTATTTGTGACCCATAATTGTGCTATTAGGTATGATTTTAATTACAGTAGAAGGAAATAAACCTAGCAAAATCAGAGGATTATCATCAAGACTCAAGACTTTCTATTCCATGGAAGTTTCTTTGTAGTGTAACTATTTATTTTTATACTCCAAACCCTTTGGAATATAAATATAAATGTTTTCAGTGACCATTAATGTAATAAACATTTTCCTTATACTGCTAAAAGTTATTTGCACAAACTCCTCAACTATCAAAATTTCATTTATATTTGAAGCTCTTTTGCTGCTTGCCAAGCACTCATGAACTGTCAATCACAAATTTCCATCCTCACCATGTATCTAAGCTTTATTTGTAAGTACTGTATATATTCCTGGAACAAATACAAGGATTCAGAATGTGCATGCTCATCTTTTTTGTAAACGTGCAGGTGATATCTGAAGCTTTTTGGGTTAGTCCAGTGGAAATACTAATGTAACAAAAGATTATACTAGTGAATAAAGCCTAGTACCATAGACCTTATTTAAATATTCTCTATTGACTTTCTTGCTAAATCTGACTGTTTCTGTTTCAAAAGTTATTGCATTCAAGTATTTCTCTGTGACTAACAAGGTTTGAGGTGGCATCTTTCCTTACTGTATTTTTATTGCTTCTCTATTGGTTCTACTCTAGCTTCCCAAAGGAATCACAGTGGGGTCTACAAATGTAGCAGGGTAAAGACTATGTGAGCTCCAAAGAAATACTACCTTCATCTCTGCAGACATCACCAGCAAAAGGATAAGTATTTTCAGGGTTTTTCACTTCTTGTAAGTAAATATTCTTAAATTCTTCCTTCTGTGTAAATATAACTTCTGATTCTTGGAAATTATGTAAAGAAACACAACTTTCATCGCACTTCCACTCCTTTGTAGGTCTACCTAGAATTCTCTGCAGAGTGGCTAATTCTTCTCCCATGACTGGATAGGAGGAAAGACAAGACAGAGATATGAAAATGTTTCTGTTGCTAGAAAAAAAAAAAAAAAAGAAAAAGCCTAGAGATGGTGATTATCTGAGACGGTGACAGTAACTACAAGAGGATGGAATTCTTATTCTACAAGACTGGTCAGGAAGATGATTTCATATAACGCAGTTTATCACAGACCCTTATATTGATTATCTTTATGATGACTGACAAGGACTCCATAAATGGTTGTGCCTGACAACCATGAAATAGGAAAAAGAGGAATAAAATAAATACAAATATAAATAAGATAAATTGCTCAGCCACTTTCCATCGTATTTGAGATATCATGGCAATCTGGGGAGGTTCCTGCTGTCTGGAAAAAGGGGAACATTACCCTGATATTCAGAAAAGGAAAAAATGAAGACCCTTGCCTTGGACTTAGGCAAGGCGTTTGACACTGTCCCACACAACATCCTGATGTCAAAACTGGAACCTCATAGATTTAATGGATGGACCACTCAGTGGATAAGGAACTGGCTGGTCAGCCACACTCAAACTGGCTGGTTGTGGTCAACAGCTCAATATCCAAGTGACAGCCGGTAATGAGTGGTTCCTCAGGGGTTGGTACTGGGACCAGTGCTATTTAACATCTTTGTTTGAGACATGGAAAATGGGATAGGGTGCACCTTCAGCAAGTTTGCTGAGGATACCAAGCTCGGTGGTGTGGTGGACACACTGGTGAGAAGGGATGCCATCCATAGGGACCCAAACAGGCTTGAGAGGTGGGCTAGTGCAAATCACATAAAGTTCAACCAAGACAAGTGCATGGTCCTGCAACCTGGGACATGGCAATCCCAAGCACGAATACAGGTTGGGTGGAGAATGGCTCGAGAGCAGCCCTGAGGAGAAGGACTTGGGAGTGACGGTGGATGAGAAGCTCGACATGAGCTGGCAGTGTGCACTGGCAGCCCAGAAAGCCAACTGCATCCTGGCTGCATCAAAAGAACTGTTGCCAGCAGGTCAGGGGAGGTGATTCTACCCCTCTACTCTGTGTTCGTGATACCCCACCTGGAATACTGCGTCCAGCTCTTGAGTCCTCAACATAGAAATGACATGGAACTATTGGAACAGGGTCCAGCGGAGGGTCACAAAGATGATCAGAGGGATGGAGCACCTCTCATGTGAAGTCTGGCTGAGGGAACTGGGCTTGTTCAGCCTGGAGAAGAGCAGGCTCTGGAGAGACCTTAGAGCAGCCTTCCAGTGTCTGAAGGGAGCTTACAGGAGAGATGGAGAGGTACTCTTTGTCAGGAAGTGTAGTGAGAGGACAAGAGGTAGTGGCTTTAAATTGGAAGAGGGGAGATCTAGATTAGATATCAGAAAGAAATTCTTTCCTGTCAGGGTGGTGAGCCACTTGAACAGGTTGCCCAGGGAAGCTGTAGATGCCCCATCTCTGGAAGTGTTTAAGGCCAGGCTGGATGGGGCTTTGAGCAACCTGGTCTAGTGGGAGGTGTCCCTGTCCATGGCAGGGGGGTTGGTGATCTTTAAGGTCCCTTCCATCTCTAACCATTCTATGATTCTGTGAAATAGGAAAAAGTAAATATCATAAACCCTGGTAGCTTAAATATAAAATATTATTCAGCAAGCAGCAAGCCAAAAGAGGAATGGGAAAAAAACTAGCTAAAAGAAGAAAACAAGAACAAAATAGTTTTACAGTATATTTTGAAAAAAGGCTTCTGAGAGGACTGTACCATTACATCTAGTTTATAAAAGGAACAGTCAGAGAGGATAAGGCCATTTCAGGGAAATGACACGTATCTTATGTGTTCGTGTTCATTGTGGAAGAAACTGGGGAGTTTTGCACCCTGGAATGCTCTGTCAGAGCATTCTAACAGGACAAGGCTCAGCATAGGTTCTGCTTGAAAATACACTGGTTGCAGAAGAAGCTGTGGTACAAGTAAGCGTAAGGAATCTCGAAAAGCCATCAGGATTGGGTAATATTCACATACAAGTTCAAAGACAGATTAAGGGTGAAGTAGCTGCTTTACTGATGCTAATAAAGCAGAGAGAGAAAGGAGACTGGCAAGCCAAATATCTGAAAAAGAAAAAAAACTTGGTGGAAGCAACGTGGGGAAGTGCAGTCTGGCTATTCTGACTCCTGTACAGGACAGGTCAACAGAAGCTCTGGTGAAGGGCAGAGTTTGACAGACTCTGGGGTGGCAGAGTTCAGCACAGCTCTGGTAGCAGAGGTTCTGCCTTTGTAACTGAGCAGCAATCATATTGATGGGATGATTGAGTCTGCTAAAACAATGTACTGAAGTTTCCAAAAGGAAAACCCTCTCCAAGGGCTTTTAAGGCATCAGTAGGGCAAGAGGAGAGATTGTAACATCGATTAATAGTTGGCTGAAAGACAAAACAGATGAGTGTCTTTGTTAAAAACAAGAAATGACAAAGTGTGCAGATGGTATTGTGCTATTCAAGGAAGTAAAGGGTGCAGGGACAGGCAGCATAGACTCACAGAAGGACTTTACAAGAACCAGGTAACAATGAAATGGTAGGCAAAATTTAATATAGATAAATGTAAAGTGATCCAGTAAGAAAAAGTCTTAGCTTTGCATAAAACCTGATGAGCTCTGAACCAGCCATCCCCGTGTTTTCCTTTGTGATTATCTCGGGTTTTGGCAGATTTAAGTGGAAACCATACACATTTGGAATAGAGAGCACAAGGTAAATCACTTTCTATGTCTGCATTTCAGGAGAAAGATCCTTGTCTCAAAGTCAGTCTGCAGTCATTTCTGAATGAGACTGTCTTGAACTGTACTGTAAACTGTTCCATTAACTGAGTAGCACAGCAGTTTCCCTTTTTAGATCACTTCACAGTATGTAGCAAGGGAGCAATTTCATTGCCTGCCCAGTACAGTATGGGTTTGACTGTGTCTATGGGCTTTTTAATTAGTTTCCTCACACACATGCACACATATTTACATGGGGAATTTATTCAACAAAATGCATTTTTGGGCACATTTCCAAGTTGTAAGAGTGAAAGAGCATTGGATGTGAAAGAAAGCAGAACCATTTCAAATGATTATGTCACCCAGGCAGGGAAAGAAAACAATGTGATGTGAAAAAACAGGTGATTGAATATTCATGAGAATAAAATCTATTTGAACCAAAGTTGTTGCAGTCAGCCATTTATAAACAACCCACAGGTTGAAATTTGTGCACTGTATATATTTAATAAACAACTGGAAATTATAAACAATGAAGTAAAATTCAGTCAAATACCAGAAAATATAATAGTAGTGAAAAGGACAACATTTACCAGCTTTTTCTTTTTTTTTTTTTTTTCTGATCTTGCCTGTATTGCTTTAATATACCATGGGGCTAGAAGATCACCTGGAACAGTGCTTTTTTTAATGCATATGGCATCTGTTTCTGGAAACCAAATTTCTAATACCCCTGGGAATTGATGGTGTTGGCAGGTAACTGTATCCTGTATCACTGATTATTATAGCACAGAACAGTCCTGCCTCATGGTTGATACTAGGGGCTTGGTATATGTGTGACTAATTTGGAGACAGTCCTGCACAAAAAATATCTCAGATGAATTCCTTGTCTAGCACTGCAGTTGTATCTGAGTGATGGTTGTTGCTTCTCCAGCAAATCATTATGGAATCCTGTCTGTTTTCTACAAGAAGAAAACACATGACACAGCAAGACAACCAGTTTACATAGAAGCTCGGGTTGTCTGAGCTCATGTAGCAGAAGCAAGACTAGAACATGAATTGCCTGCTTAATTGTAAAGTGTAGTCTTCTGTCTAGCTCTTAACTTCTTGTCAATGGCTCCCACTTTTCATATGGCTTAGGAACTTGGGTTGGTCATCATCCCTCCCATTTTGAGCACATTAACTATGTATGTGCTTGTGGCATCAATACAGTAGAATATTACCTACAAAATAGTGGTAAATTTGTAATAAGATGGTAATACCAGAAAATGGTGGCAGTATGAAGATGGGTATAATGGCAGTAAATGACAGATACCAGCAGAAATTGGACACTCTTATTCTGAATTCTTTGTCTGGAAATGTAACTATAATTTAATGTCACATTAGGCTTGCTTGAAAAAGTTAAAATCTTTAACAGAAGGTTGTAAATAATATAGGTGCATTAGCCAGGTGTTGCTTTAAGCTGTCCTTACAAATATAATTATAGCCACCCAGTCAGGGAATAGAGGCTACATAATGTAACTGGTCATGTAGCTGGGAGACTGAAGCAAGGTTAACTGCTTAAACCCAAACCATACTGGAAAAAAAAGTCGTTATTGAATTAAAAATGCGTGTGAGGGTACAAGTTCTTTTTAAGCAATATTTTGAAAATACAGTAGACAAATTTTCTTCATGTGTTGTCTGAAGACGCATTACATCTACCATTTACATGTGATGATGTTGCCAAGTAGTTGGAGGACTATCAGCGCCACTATAACCACCTAACTGTAAAGTTCCTCAGATAAAGAGCACCGTGTATCCAAAATGTGCAAAAGTAAGCTTGTAAACTTCTGTGTATGGTGTTTTCAGTTACAATATTTTCCAAAACTGAGGACTAGATAAGAATATCTTTGATCATGAGGACTAAATGTAGCTGCAAAAAAATAATAGAGCAACAATTATTGTAATTTTGCACCATTTTTAGGGCATGGAAAGAACAGTTCCCAGATGCTCCACAGAGCATCTTGGATTTGACAGCTGAAGAAATCAAGTAGTAAACCTATTGCCTGCACCTGAAATTCATTACTTCTCCTTAATTATTTATTTCTTCTTATGGCTGTTTCCATCTTTAAGGATAGCAGTGAATTTCCTAAAGGTAAAAAATACTCTGTATTCATGTGTAGAAACTCTGCACAGTAAAACATGAGACAGAGGATGATTTTTATCAGTCTAAGTAACAGAAAGAACCTTGGGCTCAGTGGATCTTGAGATTGCCTTAGGAAGAATGAGCAAATGGACTTGGTGCAGATGTTTCAAAACACAGATAAAAGTGTGGGTTTATATCAGAAGAAACTTAAATGCCACACTGATACTCCAGAGCGTGCACTTGCTGATCAGTGGATGTATGATGATATACCGAGGAAAACTGTAAAACACCAAGTGCACTTAAAAAATACATTTTATTGCAGGTCCTTTTAGATATACCTCACACTAAAATAAGAACCACTGTCTCAGTAAATGTCATGGAATTTTTAGCGTCCCTTCACCTATGTGAACGGACTGTCAAATAAGTCTTCTTTATCTAGCTGTGGAGCTGTATTTACACCTGAGGCTTTTTTTATTTTTATGTTGTGCAATTCTAAAGAAATTTCATTATGAGGAATGTGCAATTTCTGATGTTGTTTCCTCTCTTCCTTTATCAGCCTCTTAATTGCTGACTGTTTTGTTTGTTGAGATGTTTTTCTTTCTAGAAGTCATCAGATCATTCTTTTACGCTGAGGAAAAGTCTTGATTAAGGACAAGGACATGCAAATAACATTTATTTTAGGAATTACTGTCCTTAAGAATAATTCTAATTAATGAAACATGTAGTAGACAATAAGAGGCACTTGTTATTTGTAAAAAAATACCTGTTTTCATTCTCTAAATACATTAATATTTTTGTACATCATATAAGCATTCTTTGGTATTTTACTTTTAGCTATTGCCTGTTCTCACTTAGAGATTTATTAACTATGTACTTTGATAACATCCTTATCTTGGCATGTAGAATTTCTTATTCATACAGATAAAATGTGTTAGCACTAGGCCATTTTCTTCAACAAATTCGGACAAATGCTTTCAGGTTGTGCCCAACTTCAAAAGCTGTTTTCATCAATCTT
>VZTM01033752.1:3908-19715 GCA_013400555.1 Jacana jacana | reverse complement strand
TTTTTTTTTCTGCAGCAAGACACCCAATTGCATGCTGTCTTTGTCTCCCTTCTATTCTCCTTTCATGTTTTCATAGTAAGAATCTACTTTGCTTTCAAATAGTTTGTCTTACAGTTTGTCTTACAGCTGAATAAAGCGAGACAGAAAGAAACAATTGTTTTCTGGGTTTCAAGCTCAAAATGTTTTCAAAGCACAAAAATATAGAAAATATAGGAAGTTAGCCTTTATATCTGGGAATCTTGATGTCACAGCATATCTGAAAACTTCAATGAAAGCTTGAGGGGTTTTATAAGTTTTTAATATAGTTTTAATATAAGTTTTAATTAAGACTTTTAAAATTAAGATAACTTTTACACTTGTATAGCTAACAGGTGTGTGTAGAATCCTACTTATGTGATGATTTGGAGGACTGAGTTCATCTGCTTCACATGACACTGCACTTATGCACTCATGATAACACTCATCATTGTTATCTCAAAAGGTTAAAAATCTTAACGCTTGACAAATTCAGTGGAAGTTCACCAATGGTGTCTTGCTGATGATGTTTTAACATTAAATATCCCATTTATAAATTCCATCTTCATTATGCATAGTATCTGAAGGAAGGAGCTTTCAGCACTGACCTAATAACGTATCAGAGTAGAACCTGACTCATGGTATAAGGAAAATGCAATGACCAGGAGTCACTTACAAGTGGGTCGGCAGTGAAAAGTCTCTATAAAGACTCTTGCTTGGCTTTTTCTTTGGTTGGGTTTTTATTTTATGTCAAAAATCAGTTAATCTGATTTTGATATATATATATATATATATTAACATTCTGAAACTCAAAATCTAGCAAAGTTGCTGTCAGGCTGACATAGCTGGTCACTGGAAAAATACAGGTGTGAAAAAGACAATGGATGGCTTCTACACCCCTCTTGCCTGTTTGTTGGTGTGGGAACCTTTCAGGTGCCCTGGAAATTTACATCTACTTGGTGAAATGAATGCAGAATTTTCTCCTTGGCTACCAAACAACTTCAAACTCAATAAATTTAACATAACAGTTAATTGCTCTTACATTTAGGTGCACCAGGAAATCCATCAAGATAAAGGTAGTAGACTCTGCATTCTTCAAAGACCTTCTCTTTTGTCTCAATTAAAATGCAATCAATATAGTCCTAATTTCACTAGCTGGTATGCAAGTTATCAGCCAATTATGGGCACACCTATTCACTAAGGTGCGCTACTAGAATACTTAATTCCATGATTTCTCAACTTTAAACCTTTAAAATTCATACTGAACTTTCATAGCAAGCCTTCTTTTACTCAAGCAAATGAACAAACAAATTAAAGGCTTCACTGAGAGTAAGCCTTCCTTTGCAGCTATGGTCAGTTAGATAGAAAAATGTCAGTGATAGTTTGTGGACTCAACTACAGGCACCCAGCACTACCAAACCTGCATGTGTGATTTACACACTTGGATTTGACCAGTGCGTAGGCTAATAAAATATCAAAGAATGAAAATATGGCAGAATACAGACTTCGACTGTATGCATAATGTAATTATGAATTCATGATCACTGTTCTCACTTCCTTCACTGAAGAATGCTTCCCCATTCTTGATTCTTGGTTTTGGCTTTGAATGCTTTATATTGCTCTGTTTCCCTAATATTGCTTGAGCAAGGGGATGCTTTTGCATAGGACAATTACACGGCCAGCCCTAAATTCCCAGGAAACATTTTCCCTCAAGTGTAAGGTTGTCACATGAACAGGAGCATACTTGTTGCTATTATAGTACCCACAGACAACTGCACGGTCTTCAATACCTCCATGAAAATAGCACGGTTCTGCACTTTGACTTATCCTGAGTGATGATCTAAAACCAATGTAATGATTCTTTTAAGATGAAAACAAATGAGGAAGAAGAGTGAAAGTATACACAGATGTAAGCATCATCAAGTTTTGTCTTTTTTGTATATTGATGTATACATTTTTATGAGGGAAGAAGTCACGAAGAATCATAGAATCATAGAATCATTTAGGTTGGAAGAGACCCCTGGGATCATCAAGTCCAACCATCAGCCCTACTCTACAAGTTCTCCCCTACACCATATCCCTCAACACCACATCTCATCTATTCTNACTTCTGCTGGTCACACTATTCTTTATGCAAGCCAGGATGCCATTGGCCTTCTTGGGCACCTGGGCACACTGCTGGCTCATGTTCAGCCACCTGTGGACCAGCACCCCCAGGTCCTTTTCTGCCAGGCAGCTCTCCAGCCACACTTCCCCAAGCCTGTAGCGATGCATGGGGTTGTTGTGGCCCAAGTGCAGGACATGGCACTTGGCCTCGTTGAAGGCCATGTGCCCATTGGCCCATCTAACCAGTCTATCCAAGTCCCTCTGTAGAGCATCTCTGCCCTCAAGCAGATCAACACTCACACCCAACTTGGTGTTATCTGCAAACTTACTAATAGTCTTTTCTATATCTCTATCAACATCGTCAATTAAGATATTAAAAAGAAGTAGTAGTTTTTGTACAAAAAGGGCTGTGGAAGCAGACTGTGGAAGAATGAAGGACTAGAGAATGAAAAAAGAGAGAGGAATTAAAGAGTGCAGTGAAATAGACCTGATGTGAATGAAGAAGTAGAGGGGATGGTGGAACAAGGAAACATGGTAAATCAAAAATGTTGCATGTGTACAGTAACTAAAATTGGTGGTGGGATTCTCAGTCAGAACTAGACCCCCATTGTGATTAATATTGCGCTCCAGGGAATTAGGAATTGCCTTCAGCAAGTCCAGGGGGCCTATTGATTACCCTTCTGCAATCGTTAGATGTATTCATAGAGCTGCTGGTGACAATCCTTGGGAATTCAGAGGCTGCTGGGGGACCACTGTTCTCTTGGCCATCTTGCAGGAGCTGATATTGCTTTGGAGGGTCAAGGGTCCACCTGTTGATAACCTGAAGGCATTTTGTTGCCTGTAGACATCTATAAGATAATGCAGTCGTTTTTTATCTAGGGTAAGGTTAGATTGCTTCCAGAAGCACAAAACCAAAAAGATGAATAAACTATTTTCTCAAGGCCTAAAAAGGAAAAGACTTAAAAAGGTCTTCTGAGAAATCCAGGGGTCCTAAATTACAATTAGTAAAATGAATGCAAGTGTGACTTATCTTGCTGACTGATAAGTATCTACTTTCTTATTACCTCCCTACTAGCCTATTTGATAGCTGTCTTGCTGCTGCACTGATTTAATTACTTTAGGGCAAGGTTTCACTATCTTTTCTCTTGTTTTAATGTCACTTTGCTGCATAACTGACCAAAAAGAGGGTGTCTGGTGAGAATATGAGAACTTGGACTTTAGCAATATATTTTGTGCATAGTATAACTTTAAAAATGACACTTTATAAAATCTAGGGCTATTTTTTTGTCTATGATTTGTTGGGATATTTCCAAGTAGAAAAACACAGGAGAGACCTTTTTTGAATACTGACAGCATTACTGACTACTGTACAGTAAACATCTGGTGGTCTGGGATTTCCTTTGTGGCATTTAGCGCCAGCTTGCCAGAAGCTGCGTCATAATTTTCAAAAGATGTGCTTTTCTTTTTATAAAGCAGGTTTCACAGGAATGTATTTACTACTTTTAAAATCCCTTAATAGCAGATACAGCTAGTCAAGGATGAAAAACAATCTCATAAATGTGTGTGGACTGTTTTATTCATTGATGTTGATATGTAACAGTATTATGTGTGTTCCAGGGATTTTGCAGGTACTTTGTCTGATGACACTTTTTTCCTTTAAATCAAAACCCTTAAAATAAGTTGAGTCAATTTCCAATCCCTTGTATTTCTGAAAATATTTTTAAAAAATCTTATCATGACTAATGTACTGAACATATTTTGTAAATGTTTTATGAATTTCTTTTCTGAAATGATTGTGAAGTACATAATTAGATGTAAAGTATACCAACAGGCAAGCTGTAACTACTGAATGTTAAATAATTTCTTATTTTTTAGTTACTCTATTGAAATTTAATTGACCTTTCCAGAAAGAAACGGTGCATGCATAAATGTACTTAAAGTCTACTTCTTGAAGTAATGACTTTTCTCAGACTTGATTGAATTTAGAAATGCACAGTTAGCAAAGTTTTGTTTCCTTTTATACTCGTGTCAATTAGTAGTAGGCTATGGGCTTGCCTGAGTATATGTTTTTATGTTTTGGTGTGGCTTTTTTTTCTCTTTACTTCATTTATTCATTACTTTAAATGATGAGAGAATGAGAGAATGCAAGAGACGGCAGGGTCCATTCTTGCAAGTTGCCCTCACTGCTAGGCTGTGCCTGAGCCATTCTGGGCTGGGCTCTGGGCAGACATGCAAGTTGTTGAATTCACATTTATTGCAAAGAAATTAGGTCTGGATTAGTACAATAATCCTCTCTCCAGAAATCAGGTACTGCAGCTGAGGTCTGGGGAGAAAATACATTGATATCAGTAGTTGAGCTATCCAAGATCATTTTGTACATCAGTGCAACTGAGGCTGAGTATCCAAAGGTTTGTAGGGGGGCAGTATTGTCTAAGGCATTTGTGGAAGTTACCTTATCCAGATTAGTCATCTGAATCTTTCATTTCTCTCTTTGGACACCTTATGTGTTTATATACTTATTATCCTGCAAAGTTTTCATCTTTCTAGAGGCTTTAAATAATGCGGTATCTCTGAGTAGTGTTCCTAATCCTCACATGCTGCATGGGAATAATTCATGTCTATTTGGCAGATTTTTCATCATATGTCACAGTTACATAGGAAAATGTTTTCATTTTTCATGAATTTCAAGAAATGCCTTCTGCTTCTGTCTAGTTTGTACTCTTGAACCTTGCTTTTTCCTATGGTCTCTCATCCACTCATCATCAGAATTATAATTCCAGAGAGTTTTATAATTCATTGAAAATGTCAACTATAAAACAGAGAGTTCTACTGGTCAGTAATCTTTCTGGTTTTCTTTCTGCTGCTTACTTGCTTTGTCTACTTGCAGCACAAACCTTATTTGAAAGATAAACTTCTGAAGGTAGAAAACTATCATGTGAGTTGTGTTACATTTGATTGGTACAAAATGAGCAGAGAAACAGAAATCTTGAACATTTCTGTTGTTGAAGAAAACAGAGGATGAGAAGACAGGAAGGATGCTGTTGAATTGTTTTCAGTATTAGCTCCATTATTGTAATTGCCAGCTAATTATTTGCTGATGTTTTCTCCTTTTTCCTGTTTGGTATCTGGAACTGGGAAAATATTTCAGTAAAGCATCTCAAGAACTTTTCAGGGTGAACATAGACTTTTCTGTAGTATAGTTAAACTTTTCAAGCAATTCACATACAAACATACATAAACTAAATATGCATACTTTTGTTTTCATCTTGTTTTAATTTTGTGCCTAATCCAAGGATTTTGATGAAGTTTTTGCAGTGTGTTTAGAAGAGATCTCTCCAATAAAAGTGAGGAAACTTGGTGCTAATTCTCTCTGGTTAGGATACTTATGTGGAAATGGTGGAAAATCTGGTTTATTGTTCTTGATCAGAGAAGATGTTATGTATTCTGCCAATTTTTTTAATGTAAACTACAGAAAAAATTCTTGGAGGAGCCCCAGTTTCTCACAGTCTGCATGCATTAAACAGAGGAGTAGTCTAACCCTGCTGTCTGGCTGAATTAATCCGTCATTCTTCTATGCAAGATGCAAACTCTTTAACAGAAACAATTGTTGCAGACATGCTTCATAGTAGTCTATAGTCTCACTTTTCACTCGGGCCACCATATTTAGTCTCATGATCTGAAAGTACCCTGAACACTAGTATTACATCAGTGTGTTGCTCCTCATTCTCTTCCTAGCTTAGACATGAATATCAAGGACTCAAAGGCCATTTTTTCTGGCACAAGATTTTGCAGTTTTCTCTTATGAAGAGTTTCTGTTTTCATTTTGCTTTGAAACTTCCCTAGCCAGGTCTAATCTTATATGATTTAGAAATTCGTAACAATTCTTTGGGTAAAAAAAATAAAATTTTGCTGCATATGGTTGATATGGTTCTACCTGTGCAACAAGTGCATATTTTTGTTTGAGCTATATTGTTATATCTGAGCATAAAGATTTAAACTTGCCATCAGCATATAATGGATGATTCTTTCTAAAAGCTTCATCACTTTTGTTTCCTTCAACATGTGTTTTATTCCTGCTCAACAGAAATTGATATTTTGGAGGAAATTGGCCACTGGAAGCATGAGGCTATGTAGAAACAAAGGCTACTTCAGCTGAAGAAAGATAGTCACCCAAGGTTTTCTCAATTTTACCCCATTTATCGAGAGCAACCTCTGTCTGGGATCTTAAACAATTCATCACCTCTCCCTCTCTCTCTCTCTGAAGTTTAGAGTGGCTTTCAAAGTCGTTTGTTTTAAAATGTGGTTTATATGTGTAGCTTAGTTGCATTTTTCACTCCTAAAAATTACACTCTAAAACTACAGAGCATACTGCTATGTGAAAAAAATAAAGTGTCTTAATTCTTGTTATGAAGATATTGTCCTGATGTTACTGACATCAGAATTATGCTGACTTGCTTAAAAAGATATAAATCTGCTTATTTGATTGTAATCATGATTGATTACATGACCTTTGTCTCTTTTTTGGAGGGTAATGCATGACCATAGCCATCACTTTCAATGTAATGTGACAAAGTTCAGGGCTGCTCCAGTGAAGCATCTGTTTTTCTGTGAAAGAGAAAATTCTGTCTGAATGTAAAGTTTTGTAACACAGGAAGCTGAGATTCTGTAAGATGTTCTAGAAGTAATTGTAAGTGTTGTGACTAAGCCTGATTATAATATTCAAAAATATCATCAAAACAGGAAGTCGCTTCCCTTGCTTCACATACATGATGGATATTTTAAAGTTTCTATTCTGCAAACAGCTGGAGTTGTAATTCTAACGTATCTAAAGGAAATGCAAAGTATGACTTTTCTAAGCATTCTTCATTGTTTAATGTGTAGCTGTGCCTGCAAAACTATATTCACAACATTACATCACAGAAGATGAACAGTTATAGTAGTTATAGTTGCATTCTTAATGCCTGTCCAGGTTTCTAAAATGTACTTTTTTTTTTTAATTGATAAATAACATTTTTGGACATGGAGTTGTGGACCTGGCAGTTATTATATTTTTCACCCGTCTCTCAGATAATTAGAAAGTCATTGTACTCCTCTTAGAGAAATTAAAATACAGCCATTTCTGAGCTGGAAAGTGAGACATGCAGAAGAAGCTATCCAAAAGAATTTAGAGTACATGATAACAGTAGGATGAATTATCCTTACAAAACAACCAAGGCTAATTGTATGAGATTCAAGAAGGCCAAGTGCTAGGTCATGCATTTTGGTCACAAAGATCCCAGACAATGCTACAGGCTTGGAGAAGAGTGGCTGGAAAGCTGCCCAGCAGAAAAGGACCTGGAGATGCTGGTGGACAGCTGGCTTGACAGGAGCCAGCAGTGTGTCCAGGTGGCCAAGAAGGCCAAAAGCATCCTGGCTTGCATCATAAATAGTGTGACCAGAAGGAGCAGGGAAGTGAAAGTGCCTCTGTACTTGACACTGGTGAGGCCTCACCTTCAGCTCTGTGCCCCTCACTAGAAGGAGCCTGTCCAGAGGAGAGCTGCCAAGCTGGTGAGGGGTCTAGACAGCAAGTTATATGAGAAGAGTGAGGGAACTGGGCATGTTTAATTTGGTGAAGAGGAGGCTGAGGGGAGACCTCATTAGACCTCATTGCCCTCTACAGCTACCTGAAAGGAGATTGTAGAGAAGTGGGTGTTGGCCTCTTTCTCCCTAGTGAATAATGAGAGGACCAGAGGAAATGGTCTGAAGTTGTGACAAGAAAGGTTTAGACTGGATATTAGGAAGAATGACATTACTGAAAGAGTGGTCAGGCACTGGAACAGTCCTCCCAGGGAAGTGGTTGAGTCACCATCCGTGGAGGTATTTAAGAAATGTGTAGATATGTATTTCAGGGCACGCTCCAATGGCCAAGATGGCAGGTAGGGTTTTTTTCATGTGTGTATAGTTGGACTTGGTGATCTCAGAGCGCCTTTCCAACCATGATTCTGTGATTCTATATTATTCTTTATATACTTTTTTTGGTTCACACAAACCTTAGCTCTTTTTCACAACCGAAACAACCCCCCCCAAGACCCAAAAGAGAACCAAGTGGAATCCTAGATGCTATGCAATTTGGCTGGTTTTGTTTTCCCTGAAAGGGCAAGAGCTGCTCCCCTCTCAACTCCACTGCTTGTTTATCTCCCATTTAGGAAGTATTTGTAACAACCATAACATTATGCTCTGTTGAAAATCAAGTGAGCTTCAGCAGGCAAGAGGGGAAGAGTCTTCATACAATGACTGAAAAATTCACTTCCAATCTGTTATTCTGGTGAAACTGTGCTTTCATGCTCCTGTAGGCTAGACTTTTAAAAAATCTTTTTAAAACCCCGGAAGTCCTATTCCTGTACTAGGCTTATCAACAAAGTATTTCAGGGACAATGTTCAGAGTATCTCCCTTAATCAAAAGTACAGGGTGAAACAGCTCTGCTAAAAAATCCACCTTTGGGCTTCAAGCAAGGAGCAATCAAAGCACAAGGGGATAAACTTAGTCATCACTGCCCAATTCTTTAGTGGTTCCCTTATGGTCTTTATCTACCATTGCTGAACTGGAAGCCCCTAGCAAGTACTGTGATTAACTTTTGGTCTTACAGACCTTGCGATAACCACCCCCTTGCCCTTTGGCAGCTAGAGACATCCAACAAAGGCATGAATGAACCACGACAATGGGAAGATGCATGCCCAGGGCCTCTAATGAATATGGCAGCTCAGATGGAGAGCTAGCAGGCTACCATTTGGGTTACTGGCACCCAGCTACAGCTTAAAATTGCCTTTTCTAAGCAAAGCACTTTGATTTAGTACGTGACAATGTACCCTCATACATTAGAAGAAAGCTAACTTGTATAACAACAGCACAAAGAATGTCTGCTCTTCCTTTTTAGTATGAAAAGCAGATTTCCAGAGTCCTTCCCCCAAAGAAAGGGTAATGGATAACTGGTCAGTCAGCCTGGAAATACAGCTTCACAAGTTTTCTTCATTTCTCTGCATGCCAGCTGTCCAGTTTGCTAAAGTTACAAAGAAATGAGGACAAATAATTTCCTAGGTATTTATCTTTGTATGGTTTGTGTTAGTTAAGTAATATTATGGAGATATACCAGGGGATTGTGCAGGCAGTGTGAAAAATATGCTTAATTTTTGTGCAAATATTTTTTCTTCCCCAGCTGCACATCTTTCACCTTGTGTGCTTTTGTTTTTAAATATTCAATAAATTTAGCAGCTTTCTTTATTGATATAAATGTACCTCAGAATGGCCTAGCAATTAATCTATATTGAAAGTAAGTTGGTTTGACACTAAGTTGCCAAGTGGCAAGCAAAACATAGGTCCCTGGATGAAAGCTATGCAGCAAAGTGAAAGCAATCAGTTGCTCAGCATAATTACTGTCCGGAAGTTTTAGAATATTGCTCTGCTTATAGATCATGGCTGGTATAACATGCCTTGCCCTTTTTAGGTCCAAGCCACTTCAGTTTTGTCATTTGAAATTCTGTATCATATCTGTTTGCAATATGATGTCACACATAATAAAAATGTTGTGTCTTCTTTATGACAGGTCTGAATCTACATCTTGGTTTTGTTATTAGTCTTTTGATGCTCCTATGTGAGCAAAGCTCGAAGCTGACTCCTCATGAAATTGTGCCCTTGCTTGTAAAGCAATTTGATACAAAGCTAATCTAAAACTTTTTATGTTATTCAGTAATTGTATGTAGCTGCCTGGTGGCTGGTTGGGATGAGATAAAATTGCTAGGACAAAAGTCCCATCAGCGTGATTGCATTGTGCTGGAGATTGTCATTGCATATATCTCTTTATTCTTAATGCATACCAGGATGAACTTAAAATTCAGGTTCTAATAAAGTAGTAGCCACAAGATAAATGAGCAAGAGCAACAACAACAAAAGAAAAAAAAAAGAAAGTTAAAAAAAGCTTTCATTAACACTATTTAAGAATGTCAGAGATGTTTTTCACTCAAAAAGACAGGTTGGCAATCTGTAGCTCATTGCTGACAAGCAGAATTGTAAGTGTTTTAAAACTGAGCAGGTTTTGGAATTGTTGATAATATCTAAAGCTCAGTCTGGTTTGTCTGTAGCACTGAATAAATTCATTATTTACTGTTAAAAAAGATGCAGTCTGACAGTTATTCTTATCCAAGAAAACTACATCAGAAAAACTGAGTGTTACCCTTACCATCTGGCTTTTTCAATCCTGAAAAGAAAAGAAAGTTAGAGCTACAATAAGTGCCCTGCAGGCAGAATCTGGGAGTTTTTTAATGGTTCAGGGAATGGTAGGCACCTGAACTGTAGTGCATAGTATGAGAGAAGAGCTGAAGGCTGATGGTTAGCAATGGTGTTTTGTGACAGTGCCTGTCACCTCTCTGACAGATGCTTAGGGCGAAAGAAGGTGATCATTGATCTGAAGGTCAGTTGAAATAGGAATGCCTGTATTTTCCTACCACTTGCTTGCTTGAGATTTGGCATTTTAATTCTTTGGTAAAGATCTCTCTTCTAATCCAACCTTCTAGCAGAAGGTAATACCAAAACTTTACTGCTTTTAAAATATATATATCTATAAATATACAGTAAAAATATATTTAAATAAATATTAATTTAAGTATAAATTCAAATAACTGTTCAAACATAACTTTACATAGAACATGTAATAAAAACATTAAAGGTATGTATGTATACTATTCAAAGGAGAAACTTGTTCTTTCATTTGCCTAAAATTATTAGAAGACAATGGAAATTGCCACTTGGGTTCCTTTGGAAAAGGAACATGTGTTGTGGCACTAATATTTATGTGAAAACATATTTGCTTCTGTATTCTTGGTACAATGATGACACAAAACCTTTTACCTCTGCCTCCCACTGTGATCTTAGATTAGAAGCAAGAGAAGAATGAAGCATTTATGAAAATTATCTTGTGAGATGGGTTCCAACAAATTGAAATGATGCTGTTTGCTGGTAAAAGCTGATAGAAAAAAGGATGCATATAATTTATGATATTTAAGTTTGTGGCCTGAAGGCTGAAATAAATGGTTTAATCTGGAAAAAGATGAGTAAAAAGAAGGTAAAATGAAATGTTTCAAATTTTGGGTTTGAACTATTTGTTTTGTCAACTCATTTAACAGCAATAACTAGTACACAGCTTTCTGCTCAGCCTATGGATGTCTGGGAGCCTGCTACTTTCTTCTTTTAGACTTTGTAGTTAGCACTCATCTTTTCATTAGTTGCACCCTCCCTGAGGCAACTCTTGAATTATATGGAAGCTGCAGAAATTCTTTGTAAGGTCCAAAACTTCATGGATTATTGTCTGTTTTGTGTTTTTCCTCTCTAACAACTCCTATTAATGTTAGATCCATGTGCTAGGATGGGCTAAGACTAATGACTTGTTTACATGCTGGATTTACGTATTTTTGTTTTAGAAATAAAACTTCCTGGGAGGTAGAAATTTTACAGGAGAAAATTTCCACTTGGGAAATAAAGATTTCCAAAAGGAATAAGGAATTTTTTTTATTTATTTGTTAAATGAAGGAAATATGGGAAATTTCAGGGAAATTAATATTATTTTTTTTAGTTAGCTGTTGTTCAGAAAGTCTTAAGTGAATTTAGTTTTACCGTTTGGGAGTAAAAGTGGCTCATCATTGTTGAAGGGAAGTAGATAACATATGATCTATTAGTAAGACTATTTAAAGCTTGTAGAATCACTCCTGTTCTTTACTTACCCCATTGATTTTTACGGTCTTTTAAATTCATGCTACTCTAACTATGTCTGAATATCATTCTCCCATGAATATGAAGGATTCAGTCACATCACCCCCCATTTTTATCTCCATTTCTCTCCTCCATCTTCATCACTGAATAGCAATCTTCACATCTAATGTTTTGATCATACTTTATTCCTTAAACTTGATGGGAAAGAGAATTTTGTTAGGACATACAAGCTTATCTTCATATATGTTACACCAAAACTGATACAGTAGATTTACCCCTCTACCTAGTAAATATATTCAGTGAAGTTTTGTGGTGTTGGTATGAGTAGAAGTTATGTACACAGAAGTTATGTGTAACCTAGTGCTCTCCTTAGTTTTGCACTGTCTCTAAGGTTAGATGTTTTTCTATTTCACTGGGAGGTTATTGTAGTAGGATGCACTAAAACTCTCCATATTACAGTGCAAGAAAAAATATTGCTTATTAAAATCCCCATCCTTGGAAGTGTTCAAGGCCAGGCTGGATGGGGCTTTGAGTAACCTGGCCTAGTGGGAGGTGTTCCTGCCTATGGCAGGCAGGGGGGAACTAGATGATCTTTAAGGTCCTTTCAACTCAAACCACTCTATCTTTCTATGCAAATGCTTCTTCACCTTCATAACTCAAGCAAAGGTCTTACTTATCCCAAAATCTGTAACTGACAGCACACCTGAATAACAGTGAAGAAAGTAGGTCATGCTGTAAACTCCTGTTGTTTCCCTGCCAGAAGTGTTCAGTGCCTCAATAACATGAGTGAATGTTGTCTGCTGCTATTTTTAATTATGTGCAGTGGCTCATGACATATTTTCAGAGTGATTGAAGCAGATGAAGAATCACAGAATTGTTATGATTGGAAAGGACCTCAGATCACCAAGTCAGACCATAACCAAAACAATACAATCCACTCCCTAGCATGGGTGCTCTCTGAGCTACATATCTACATGATTCTTAAATACCTTCAGGGATGGTGACTCAAGCACCTCCCTGGGAGGGCTGTTCCAGTGCCTGACCACTCTTTCAGTAAAGTAATTCATGCTAATATCCAGTCTAAATCTCCCCTGCCACATTTGAGACCACACCCATATTTTAAATTCTTTTTAAGTTGGTCAATAGCTGGCATAATTATTTAGAGGTCAGGAAACAGATATACATGCAAAGGTGAGAGGCAGACATGGCAGTGGAGTCTGTTAACTGCACAAGCCTTTCCTCCCTAGGGTATCATGCTAAAAATGAATTGCATTAATAAATGTGTTACGAGTGACTATTGTTGAGCTCTCCACATACAGCTGTGTTTTACCCCATAAACAACAGCAGCAAGGCAGGTACTGAAGAGGTCTTTGGAAGAATGCTCCTTTGAAAGAATGGACCGAATTTCCATGTTCAGTGTATCAGCAAAAAGCTGATTTGTAAAACATTTCTCTCTGAGAATGAGATACCATTGGTGCAGGAACTCCTCTTCAGTATGCTTTTCACTGCAGGGTTTGAGACCACCAACAAGGTCTTTTTGTAGCCAAAGCCATGTGCCGGATCAAGAAACCAATAAATGCTTATATGGAGTGATTTTTTTAGGGGAAAGGGAATAAAAAAATTATTCACTTAATTGTAAAAGGTTGTTCTCTTCCCAGGAAGGTTTGATGTTTTGCTTCTCCCCCTTTTACTAAACAAGAGGTTTGAAATTTTTGTGGAAAAACATTATGAACGTGTGAGGAACTTCAATTGGGGTCTGAGGTCTGAAACATAAGAAAATAGTTTTTCTGTTTAAAAAAAAAAAAAAAAAGTGAATGCCTTTCTGCAAACAGTGCAATTTACTGTTGTATGACAAAGAGCAGAGATGTGCCTTTAACAGAGAGAGTGAAACTTACTATGTAAAGGAAGTTGATTACTTCTCTTTGCGCTTCTGAACCAATTCAAACATCATATCACTTTTTTTTTGTGACTAAATAAACTGCCTTTTGAAAGGATATTGCTGTTAATTGCAACATGAAGTAAAATTTTTCAGTTAAATTCCCTTTGTAATGGAGCTGAAAAATTAAAAACTTAATGCAATAATGAATTTGGGGAGATCTTGTCTTCATTAACTTCATACACGGTCTAAATTCATACAGAAATACACACATCTTTGTGTATATCACACACATATCTTGTTCACGTATATCATGAACAATTTTACTAAAGTCCCTGAGGCATGCACCTATATGCCACTGATGGGAAAATTTGGTCTGAGGAATAATTATTAATGATTTGCCTCACTCATGAAGGAAAGGGCCATGTAAGNTTAGGTCACCTGACAGAATTACCTGACCTTGGTTGTTCTAGCAGTAAGTATAAGCAAGGGCCTCTCTGCATACCATCCCTTGGTATAATCAGGTCTTATCACTGTGAGACGAAACACTCTCTGAACAATGTGCTGTTAGTTTCAGACTTTAGTTAGTTAGAAGAGGCCCAGCTAAAAAAGTAAAACTACTGAACAGAAAATTGGTTTGTTTTGCCTCAAACCAGGACAGTAAATAGGACTCAAAGTCTGAAAAGCTTTCTGGCATCATTTGAACATTAAATGCACCACAAAGAAAAACCTGCTAAAAGGCTTCTCTAACAGGGACGGCAGAAAGTAATCTAGATAGTTGTTGATTTTAGTCAGTGAGCCAGAACCTAAAGAAGAGCTGAGCAATGCCAACAAGGCATGGATCCCAGCTTGACAATGCACTCAAAAAAACTAGTGAATCTAAAAGCACACATCTTTATTGTGTAGACAAGAGTAGCTCACTGAATTCAGTGGAGTTACAACAGTTTGATTCTTAAATTTATGGGAGAAGGATAACATTTTCCATTATAGCTGAACAGGACTGTTTAGTTTGAGGAAGAGGAGGCTGAGGGGAGACCTCATCACTCTCTACAACTACTTGAAAGGACATTGTAGAGAGGTTGGTACTGATCACTTCTCATGGGCAATTAGTGATAGAATGAGAGGGAATGGCTGCAAGCTACAGCAGGGTAGATTTAGGCTGGACATTAGGAAAAAATTCTTCACAAAAAGAGCGGTCAGACACTGGAATCGGCTGCCCACGGAGGTGGTGGAGTCACCATCCCTGAATGTGTTTAAGAATCGATTAGATAAGGTGTTGAGGGATATGGTGTAGGGGAGAACTGTGTAGAGTAAGGCTAATGGTTGGATTTGTTGATCCCACGGGTCTTTTCCAACCGAAATGATTCTATGATTCTAGGAAATATTCAGTATTAAAAACATATTACCCTACTATGTACTGTCATCTCCAAGTGCCAGCCCACCCCCAGCTAACCCTCATCCCCCAAACCCAACTATCTCCATAAATCTAGGCCAACTGAGCTGTAATGCTGCCATGAAAACCTGAAATTTAAGATAAATACAGATATGGCTGGTTTTAGTTCATAAATAATTCTGGTTTTCTATTTTCAGGATTTACCTTGCTAAAAAAAAGAAAAAAAAAGGAAAGAAAAAAGAAGAAGGGTGAGTCTTATTTTAAGAATTTTTGATTAGATAATGCAAAAAAAGCAGAGAAAAATGGTGGCGACAATGATATAGCTTTCCCAATAGACTGAAAATGTAACATAGATTCTAACAGTGATGAAAGGACCAAGCAAATGTGACGTTTTACAAGCAAAATTTTTGTAGCTATCTTTAAAGAATAAATTGACCTCTGATAAGTGGTGTTTTTAAGAGCATGTTTGTTGGAGTAGTCAAACTCTCTGGGTGTACTGATGTTGTCAGCAATATATTTAAGGAATAATATAAAACATAGCAGAGGTGCTGCAAGTACAAGCAAGAAGTAATATTAAGTTGAAAGAGCATAAATGTGTTTGTAACTCAAGAAAATAGGCCCTGTTCTACCAAAAGATTTTGGGCTTTATCTACTCTATGAAAGATGAATACTGCCCTT
>VZTM01033751.1:515862-526702 GCA_013400555.1 Jacana jacana | reverse complement strand
GAGGCCCAGGAGGTTTCGAAAAGACAACAGAGACTTTTCTACCAATATTTGATTCGTCAAACCTGCACGCTCTACCTTGGAAAACCTTCTCTTTAGAGGGTGTATGGGAAGAATGTGGTTTACTTTATATGGCCTGGCTTCCAGAAGGCCTTATTTGAAAGGTATTTATCAACAGAACACCCATTATCCAGGCCCCGCTTCTCAGGTGTCACAAATATTTCCTGTGAGGGAGTAGAGATGCATGATGAGGTGAGGAGGAGGAGGAGGGCAGAGGGTTCAGTACAACAGCTGGAGCTGTGGGGGCTGTTGGAAAATTGATTGAAAAAGGGACAATGTGATTATAGTTACTTCAGATACAGCCAGGTAGCTCTCAGGGAAAGTGAAACACCATCTGAAGGCTTAGACGAGTATCTTTAGGCTGATGACTTCGGTCTCTTCTCCCAAGTCATAGGACAAGAGGAAATGGCCTCAAGTTGCAGCAGGGGAGGTTCAGATTGGATACCAGGAAAAATCTGTACACTGGAAGGGTTATCAAGCATTGGAACATGCTACCCTGGGAAGTGGTGGAATACCTCATCCCTGGAGGTATTTAAAAGATGGATAGACATACTGCTTAGAGACACGGTGATGGCTTTGTCAGTGTTAGGTTGATGGTTGGACATGATGACCTGAAAGGTCCCTCCCAACCTAGACAATTCTGTGATTCTATGATTCTGTGAGGCTATTTTAGGTGTAGGTGGACCTAATCTAATGTGGAAGCACTTGTTTAACATCTATGTTAGGGAAGGGTCTCCAGGTGGCCGTAAGCCCAGTCTGCTCAGTGCACCTAGTCTGCAGGGAGATATTGCTCGTTCTTCCTTGCCTTCCCCTTGTCCTCTCAAGGCTGAAGTCACCATGTTTGCACAGGGAAGGGCTTCATCAAGAGAAGGAATGACAAGGAACCAAGCAAGGATACCTGTACCCTATGTGCTGTACCCTTCTGGTCACGTTGTGCGGCCCCACTCCTCTAGCAATGAGTTACTGGAGGTGGCTGGTAGGACCTCAGTCACCATCTTGGCAGGAAATCTGGGGTATTAATGATTGCAGAATGGGGTCCTTCCTTTGGTGGCCACGCTCTGCATCAGGAGGCAAGGTCAGCTGCTGGTCAGCACGTTCACAGAGCCGACAGAAAAAAAACCCCAACCACCCCGTGCCACAGAACATGCGAGAGCTTTCGCGTATTCTCTCTGACGTCTGTTAAATCCAGCTTTACAACTGTCTGTGAAAAGACACGCTGTCTGGGATTTATAAAAAGAATCACTTGTCAAAACAGAGAGCCGGGCTGGGAAAGGAATTCAGCCCTCCCTTCATTGTCACTGGGACCAGTGTCCTCAGCAGCAAAAATGGAACGGCTGCAGAGAGCAAGCGGGTGTGATGAGCTGGTTGCTGAAGGACCTGGGTACCTCAGTACTGTGACTGCGAACTATGGGAGGCCACACTCCTCGTGGGTGAGCAGTGGAGGAGAGCAATCCCATGGACAACTATCAGGTTGGCTTCATGGCTCCTCTGGGCATGAGGCTGGCTGGGAGTGAGGAAGGGCAGCGGTTGAAGAGGTGGTGGTGCTCCTCTTTCCTTCCATCGGTGGAGATCCTGGAGACATTGACTGTGCTGGGCATCAGAAAGGAGCTGCAGATACTGAAAGGCAATAAACACATTATTTTGGACTCATGATCCAATGGACACGTGAACCAGTGGCCTGCAAGATGCCCAGGGTGGACTTTGTTGTGAAGGCAGTTGTGAACCATAACTGGTAAAGAGCGACTCCAGGGTACCCTCTCCCATCACTTGCCCCCGGCCTCCTCTTGCCCGGGGTGGCAAATGCCATGGGAACATGCAAGAAGCATTTGGGGCTAGTGTGACAGTGAAGGCTTGCCAATGTCACCGCAGGAAAACACTGGGAGTTATTTTTCCGTACAGGCCACATTTTTCTCCTGTTTTCAGCTCCCGGCAAATCTGCCTCATGTTTCAATCTCCCGGTACCAGATGTACTTGCAGACCCTTTTCCTCCAAATAAAGCTAAGATTCTGGCTGCCTTGGCCGTCGCCATTCTCCTCCTGGTGCTGTCACTCCGTCACCTGTCTGCTTTCATTTATTTCAACGTTTTAAAAATTTCATGGGCCCACTCCCAGATGATGTAAACTGGTAAAACTCCAGGCCATGCTCCAAAAACATCAGTGTAACTGTAGGATCTAGCCCTTTGGGTTTACTTACCTATGCCAAAGAGAAATAGAAAAGCTGTAAGGAAAGCAAAAAAGGGTAAAGAACAGCTAAAAAAAAAAAAAAAAAGAAAACCAACCAAAAACCCACCCAAAAATGTTGGTTATATAAGAGCTGTATATAGCTATTATAGCTACCTACTGTATCCTTTCATAAGCGAAGCAATCACAGGCAGATAAGTTAATTATTAAGGGGGACAAAAATATACCATTGTTCCAATAATAAGGAACTGTATTAGTCTTATCAAAGATAAATGGAGGCGTACTTAATAGGGCTCAGTGCTACGCTGATAGACTACCAATGCCCCTTTTTCGCTCAAAAACTCAGTACAAAATCAGGTCAAAAGCTGATTTTCAAAGCCAGTAGCTGTTAAGCCCTTTTACTTCCCTCTGAATCGCTCGCCTCCTTTCCATGGCAGATGTGCTTTTTTGGCAGTACACCTTGGGAAGCGACTCCCACGCGCATGGAGCTAAGCAGAAGGAAGCCGGAGGCTTTGAGAAGAGGTTCCTGCTCCTTTCTATGGAGAGCACCGGGACATGCTCCCACTTGTGGAGCGTCTCACGGAGATACAGGACAGTTTCAGACTGAGGACTAAGTAAATAGACTGGTCCTCACCCCTGCATATAAGCAACTGGCAAAGGTCTCCGCACGGGAAGGTATGAGGCCGTGATTGTTCAGTCTTTTTTAATACAAGAGATTCCTGTAAAATTCNATCCCTCAATCATCCTTGTTGCCCTACGCTAGACTCTCTCCAGGAGTTCCCTGTCTCTCTTTAACTGTGGACCCAGAACCGGATCTTCTAACCCACTAGTGTGGAATGACCTCCCTTGTCCTACTGGCCACAGTCTTCGCTATGCAACAGAATTCTGTTTGCCCTCTTGGTGACAAGGGCACATTGCTGGCTCATGGATAGTTTACTGTCTACCAGGACCCCCAGGTCCTTCTCCTCAGACGTGCTTTCCAGCAGGTCCTCCCCTGACCTATACTGGTGCCTGGCATTCTTCCTCCCCAGGTGCAGGACCCTACACTTGCCTTTGTTGAACCTCATGAGGTTCTTCTCTGCTCTCCAGACTGTCCAGGTCACACTGGATGCCAGCACAGCTCTCTGGAGTGTTGGCCAGCCCTCCCAGTTTGGTATCATCAGCGAACTTGCTGGGGATACACTCAGCCCCCGCATCCAGGTCATCGGTGAATATGTTGAACAAGACTGGACTGAGTACTGAGCCCTGGGGGACACCATGGCTTACAGGACTCCAACTCGACCCTGTTCCATTAATCAGAGCCCTCTGAGTTCTGTCACACAGCCAGCTCTCAATCCATGTCAGTCTGGTCGTCTCGGTTATAGCAGCGACTCCAGTACCTCCTGACACAAACAAAACGCCATTTTTCGGTACCTCTGGCAAGCGCAGAGATGCGACGGCTGCAAAACTCTGCCTCTGGGGAGCAGTGGCCTTTCCTTACCCACACACAGAAATCCTGGGACTCCCAAAATAGATCCGAGAGCGGGTAAATGCACAGATCCCATCTCCAGCTCATGCTGAAGCCTACGCGTGCTTCCCAAGCCTCGTGTGCTGAGCTGCAGGCTCACACCACTGCTCTCAGTCTCCTCTCGCCCTCTCCGTCCTCAGCAAGGCCCACTTTTTTTTGCTTTGCTTTTTTTTTCATTTTTTTTTCTTCACAAAATGCTAAAGAAAAAGCATGGGGAGATCAGCCAGCAACAAACCATTGTCATCCCAGAGTGGTTAATTACCATTATCTCCAATATCAGCCAAGCCTGTGATAAGCTCTGAGCATTCTTTTTTGCATCAAGGCGTCCGTCCACATCCAGACTGAAGCAGATTATAGGGCTGGGATGAGCTCTCCCTCCTGCTGGAAGCAGCGCTGGTGACTCACCAGGGGAGGAGAGTTTCACCCCTCTGCAAGGCAAGGAGTCACCCGCCAACAAGAGCTGACAGTTTTTCTGGCACAGGAGTATTTACACCTCCGGGGAAGTGAAACTATGCTCTTTCAAGTAAGATGAGTAGCCAGACTAGCTCCTAGCTAAAGAAAGGACCTGGTACATTTTGGGGGGGAGAAAAATTAACTGTCTGAGTCCTGGGAGACTTCACGGGATGGTGGAGCTGGGAAGGCTACCTTCTCCATTGGGGATGGCAGGTCTCAGGGGTGCTTTCTCTGAGGTCTTGCCACAATCTGAGATGCTGATGATAAATCAGCTGGATATGGGAGACAGAGACCTCTTTTTTCAGTCTGAAGGTAAGTAATTTAGGCAATGTCTGCCATCTGTTTCTTCACGGGTCTCTGTTACTCACCTTCATGTCCTTCTCCTTCTCCCAGGCCAGTACAGGGTCTGTTTTTCTCTGGCACCTCAGGGGAAAAGATGGGAGCAACCTGCTCCTTTACCTTCCATGGGAGAATGTTTCCACTACTGCTGTTTCTTCTAGGAGCAAACCAGGAGAACATTTGGATTGGAGCCTTAAAACTACAGAGTGTGAGCCAAATTCACTGCTGAAGGAGGCACAGTACTGCCCTTGGCATCACTGGAGATGAGCAGTGATGTCTGCAATCAGCCTGGCTCCATCCCTTTTCATAGAATCATAGAATCATTTAGGTTGGAAGAGACCCTTGGGATCATCGAGTCCAACCATCAGCCCTACTCTACAAGTTCTCCCCTACACCAGATCCCTCAACACCACATCTAATCTACTCTTAAACACAGTCAGGGATGGGGACTCCACCACCTCCCTGGGCAGCCCATTCCACTGACTGACCGCTCTTTCTGTGAAAAACTTTTTCCTCATGTCCAGCCTAACCCTACCCTGCTGCAGCTTGCAGCCATTCCCTCTTGTTCTATCGCTAATTTTCACAGAGAAGTGGCAGCCCTTTATTTCCCAAACTCACCTCCTGTCATTCTTGCAGGACTCCAAAATTGTCTCCCGCTGCCTCAAAACTCAGGTAAGAAGATGTAAATATGCCAGGTGAAAAGCAAGGCAAGGTGTGCAGCCAGAAGTAGCAGCTTTTATCAGGTCAGCTGGTACCGCAGACAAGCTTTGAGGAAAGCAGATGAGCTTTTGGGCACAGCAGCACAGCCAGAGCGGTGTCTCTGCCGCTGGGAGGAAGAGAGTGATGTTTGCTGGTTGAAACGGAGACCACATGGTGTGAAGAACAGAGAACCAAGCTGAACAACATCTACCCCCTAAGCTGGGGTAAGAAACACAACACCTTTCCCAAGCACCTGTAACCCTCAGACACCAGGTGCTGCTCCAAACGCTGGGGCTTTTCCCCAGCTGTATATCCCTGGGACTACTAAAAAGCACTCGTTCTCCTTTCAGCTCAACCTTGCGTGTCTTCTTGGGCTGTTGTGCCTGCAGCAAAAGTTTTGCAGGCAGCATAATATCCTGCAGCAACCTCCCAGCACAGCCCATCGATGGAAGTGCTGGGGAAAAGAAGGGCAGGTATCAATAGGATGGGGTCAGATTCTTCTCAGCGGTGGCTGGTGACAGGACAAAAGGCAACAGGCACAAACAAAAACGGGAGGTTCCATCAATGTGAGGAAAAGCTCTTTTTTTACTTTGAGGATGACAGAGTTCTGGAACAGGCTGTGGAGTCTCCTTCTCTGGAGACATTCAAAACCTAGCTGGATGCATTCCTGTGCAGCCTGCTCTGGGTGACCCTGCTTTGTCATTGAGGGATGGATCATCTCATTGGAGATGACCTCCTGAGGTCCCTTCCAACCCCAGCATTCTGTGATTCTGTGAGTGTGGGCAGCCCGGTGCCAGGTCAGGAGGTGAGATAATGCAGGGAGCAGTGGGAAAGGAAACCAGCTGTGGAGCATTTGGGATGTTTGTGTGTGTGTTGGACACCAAGGGCTTCCTCATGGCTCCGCACAGGGCGGCAACCAGAAAAGATAGATGGCTGCTCTATCCTTTTTCTAAAAATCATCATTAAGGCTGCTTTTAAGCTTCTCTCTTGCATTTCTGTGCAGGAAAAAAAAATAATAGAAAAATTAAGAAGCCCATTACTTACTCCCTGGAGGCCACTGTAATAGCTGAGTGCAGCAGAGACACAAAGACTGCACAGGGTCTTGGGAATGCCAGGGATGCTGGAGTCCATCCCACGTGTAATGCTGAGTTTTCTGGAAATTCAGCCAGTTTCATCTTTGATTATAAGTGCTTGCCATTTTTTTTTTGAACATGAGCATTTGGGCTCGAGGATATAGAGGAGCTTCAGCCCCAGAAGTTCAGCCAGTGCAGGTAAAGCTGCTGCTGTGTTTCAGCAGCCAGAGCAAATCTTTGGTCACTCTGTTGTTCGGGTGTGATGGCCACACTCACAGCTGGCATCAAGCTTGACTGAGGAGCCTAGGGGGCTGGAAATCAATGTTTGTTCACTGTGAACCAAATGGCAGGTCCCTGCTCTAGCAGAGGTGAAACCCCTGCAGCGTGTAAGCCATGCCAGGTCGTGGGTCACCACAAGGGTTGTGCCTCCTGCCAGAGAAAGGAGCTCAGACCTGAAACGTGCAGAGCACGTGGGGTGTCCCCCTAAGGCAAAAATCTCCAGGAGCCCAGGGAAAGTTTCTCCTGACTAAAGACTGAGCAGAGGCATCAGACTGATTTAAGTCTTTCCTTTTCCTACCCCTTTTTAGGTGATTTTCAAATCCTTCGCAGTTTTGGGTGGAAAGCTCCTAGGAAGGTCTTACTGTCCCCATTTGCCACACAGAAATTTCCCTTGCAGGAAACCCCTGGCTTTATCATGCCCATTTATCTACACAACAGCCTCAGCAGGAGGTGGCACGTCAGCCCGGAGCTCCTGTACTAACACAAGTCCTGAATGAAGAGCAGAAGGAATTGAAGATCATCACTCCTTCTGTAGAGCACTCTGTGGATGAGGGTATCGGTACTTCCCCCATTCCAGGACTTCCCACCCCAGCCACGTTCCTCAACGTGGTGCAGCTTCACAGACTGCTGGTGAGAGCACTGTTACCAGTCAGGCTAGCACACTGTTAAGCTTTACAACTCTCAGAGGTTTTGGGTCCAGAGACTTGGTAGATGATGGACAAGTGATGGAGTTCCTGCTAGTGCAGAAACTACTTCAGAAGCTGACATTAAACAAGTGATGGAGCTGAATGTAGTTTATGCACCTCTTGCTCTTCTGTTATAACTCAAATCCAGCAAAAGCCATTGCAACTCAATGGAAAGATGCATTATGTACAAAATGGGGTTTTGCAGTCAGTAAAGTCATAGAATCATAGAATCATTTAGGTTGGAAGAGACCCTTGTCTCAGGAATAAAAACTGCTCTCCACAGAAAGAGTGTTTCTTGGTGAAACTGGCCATGACAAACAAACACCACGTTGTGGTCACGGGGATGATCACCTTTCACATCCCAGTGCTCAGCTTTTTCTGCTGAAGAGCAGGATTGAGCAGTTCCAAACCTTCCAGCTGCCCATACAGCAGAACCACAAAACAGCCAGCTACAGGTTCAACCCAAAACAAGCCCAAGGACAGTTGTGAGCGTTGCACCATTTGAAGATGTAGGACAAATATTTGCAGGGCCTCGGTTTACTTACAGGATTAGGCAGGAGTGCCTCAGCCAGTATATCAACTAGCACAACTAATTAGGCATTTTAAGAAGATGCAAATCAAAGCAAAGATAAACAGCAGGAGGTTTCTTCCTTGCTTGATGTGTGCCAGGTGCAGGAACACCTTCCCATCCTCATGGGCTGTGTGCTGCAGCCCTTATCAACTTGGGAGGTTGCACCCACCTCTGCTGTGCCCAGTAGCCTGTGCTGAGAGGTGGCACAAGATGTGCCAGCCCTGGGGAATGGCTTCCCGATGGATCTAGACAATGTGGGCACCTTATTCCTGCTGGGATGTGTCCTCTAAGCCCTTATCGGTTGCTCTTTGGTGGCTCATCATTGGTGGCAGCAGCCTGCCGAGCGGTGCTTGCCGGGGGCAGCTGGGTGTGGGGACAGTGGCCCAGGTGCCACATCACCAATGGGGACCTGCGACCTGGCCCAGGGTGTCGACACTCCCGTCCCAGGTATGAGGGCCCTGGCAGGGAGCCTGGGTTCCTCTTCTCTGGGGTTGGTGCCCTGCTACACCCAAAGTCACTCTGGGCTTGGTGCCCTGCTGTCAACCACCGTGTCGTGGTGGGGCAGAAAGCGCATCCCTGTGCCCGCACACACAGAGGTGTTGAAAATGCTAACTTCTTCCGCACGATTATACACCAAAATACGCTATTTTACATGAGATTTGCTGCAGCAGCAGCAAAAGGGGGTGAGCAATGATTCAAAAAGCAGCACTTCTCCGTGCCAGCAGCCTTGATCAGGCACAGGGTCCCTACCTGGGGGAGGCAATTACTGGAACAATCTCTCTTTTTATATCTCCTTGTCTTCTCCGCTGCGGGTTCCACCCTGGATGAGATGTTTTAGGTATTTTGCAGAGTTATTCTGCCTTTCTTCTGAAGAAGCCCTTTGCCCTGTCATGTGCTGCAGCACCTTGTCCACCAGCAGGAAAGTTCTCAGCGAGGGAAAAGGCCCTTTGGCCAAGGTGCTGCTAAACGGATGGAGGTGCTGGCACTACTCAGCACTTACAGTCTCTACCTTGCTGTGAACTATTTGTCACGGGTTTGTAGCTGCCTGTAAGTCTGCTCTTTGGGGAAGACAGAAGGTTTATGGGTTGGAGGACCAAGTGGCCAGAACCCACCTCACACTGCAGCTAGGAAGCACAGACAGATCTGTGTGCTAACGCTGCCTTGAAGTGTTTCAGCAGCCGATTGACAACCACATCTCAGTTAAATGGAATAACTGAGCAGGTAATGAGCAGAAGAAGATGTCTCATTGTCCTTTCATAGGGGAACTGGTGATTCACAGTGCCCACATCACTCAGAGATGGCAGGAGCCAGTAATACAAGTGCTCAGCACCTGTGTATCTGTGACAGAGGAATTCAGATGTTCTCTCCTGGGGTCCTCAGGACTAAACTCTGTCCTGCCAAGGAGAGAGGACCATGGACTTTGGAAGACACCTAGGATTTGTTGTCAGAAATTGCACCATGGGGTTTGAGGACCTTACAGCATTTCCTCCCGCGAGACCATGCTGGAGCACTGGCCTCCGGGACCTGTGCCCCATGCTCCTCTGTGATGGAAACCCAACCTAGTACCAGTCCAGCCCCATGTGGACCAGCCCTCCTTGTGCCTCCACTGACCATTTGTAAAACACCCCAGTGTCAGCAGGTAAAAGAGGCTGCACAGCCCAACATTTTCAGCTAGGCTGAGGCTACCAAGCACAAAGCAGAGCCTGTTGTGACAGCACAAGGGCTAATGGATTTAAACTAAAGGAGGGAAGATTTAGACTAAATATAAGGAAGAATATTTTTTTTCCCGATGAGGGTGGTGAATCGTTGTGGAACAGGTTCCCCAGAGAGGTGGTAGGTGCCCCATCCCTGGAAATGAATATTCAACATCAAGTTGGATAGGGTTCTGAGCAACCTGATCTAGTTGAAGATGTCCCTGCTCCTTGCAAGGGAGGGTTGGACCAGATGGCATTTAAAGGTCCCTTCCAACCCGAACTATTCTATGATTCCGTGGTTCTGAACATGAAGCAGATGTGAATTCCACCATCAGGAATCGGGTCCCTGCAGCCTGTGCAGCTAAACCCTGAGCTGTTTATGAGCCAGCAAGGTGAGGAGCTGCGAGCAGGGTTCAGCTACAGCACAGATGTATCCATAGAAATGGCTCCATAGAAGTGACGCCCAGCTGTAGCTCAAGAGCAACGTGATGGATCTGTGGGAGCACACAGCGATAGCACAGCACAGCACGACTGCTGCTGGTAAAATCTACCTCCACCTCGGTGATGAGGAGATTTTCCAGCCAGATGGACCATCCTGGACCTCAGATGAGAGCACCCTCAGCTTCTTTAACACCCAGGTCTCCTCATGAGTGCTGCAGGGTGAAAAGATCCATCTGGAAATGGAGAAAGGGGCAATATTGGCGAGGTGAGGAGAACTGAAGGGGACACAAAGCAAGCTTGTGGCAGGGATTCCCCCATGCTGTGTCTCACCCCTAGGACCATGGAGTCCCAACTGTGGGGTAGTGGTGCCTACAGAGTGGAGGTGTCCCACTCACAGGGTACCTCTCACAGGCTTTGCAGCCCGAAGGTCTCTCCAGGTCCTTGGTATCCTTGGTATGTATGTTCCCCAGCTCCTGCTGTCTGGGAGTAATGGGGATCTGTGCTCCTGGTCCCTTAGGAGCAGTGGCAGCGTCACCCCAGCCCAGCTCACCCACCACCGCCCGAACCGACTCCCCCGGGGCACCTCCAGCCTTACGGACCTTCCCCTCCCGGTGCTGCCGGACCCTGAGGTTCCCCTCAGCAAGTCTCCTCCTTCACAAACAGAACACAGCAGCTCAGTGCGTGTGTGTGCGTGGGGAGAGTTTCTTTTGCTTTTTTCTTTCTCTTTTTAAAATCTCGTTTTCTTTCTATTTTGGGTTTTTTTTTCCTTTTCTCCCCGCAGGACCGGGGCCGCCGGTCGGGAAGAGCCTGGCCCCGACGGGACGGGACCGGAGCGATGTTCCAAAGGAAGGACTCGGGCAG